>JACERP010000164.1:0-227632 GCA_014080715.1 Scenedesmus sp. NREL 46B-D3
GCCATCTGACACGAGCAGCAGTGCAGCTGCTGGAGTGCATACCACCAGCGCAGCAGCAGAGGCAGCAGTAGACCAGGGGCAAGCAGAGCAGCTGGCAAAGACAGCTACTTTTTCTAATGAGTACACTACAACTGTCGTTGTGATGCGACATGGTCACAGGTAGGGCAAATGCTGTGCGGCTTATAACATGTTGCTGGAGGTCACAGGCACGCACGCATGCAGCTGCTGGCATCTGGTGCGTGTCATGCCACATGTGCTTGAGTTGCACGTGTTGCATGCATCCACCCCACGAGTGTTCCTGCAGAATCCTGCAGAATTCCTGCAGCAATGTGCGCACAGTCATGCAGCATGATTTTCAAGCAGTTCACATGCCTGCAGGAGATCTTTTGGGGCGCAAAGGGATTGCACACTCTGACAATGACATTGCAGAACAGCAAGTGCATGCGCCGCATAGAAACCAGCTGATACAGGCCCATGTTTGATAGCGCATTTTCTCTACGGCACTGTGCGCAGATGCAGCAAGAAACAAGGACACTTGGCATGTGTGTGCACCTCGTGCATGTCTGGCTGGTATCCTCACGCAGGCAAGACGAGGAGGATGCGTTTTGGCATCAAACAGCGCCGCGGCCGTGGGACCCACCCCTGTCTGTCAAAGGGAGGGTGCAGGTGACAACACAGAATGCTGCTCCTGACGTGCAAGCCTGCAGCAGTAGCAGCAGCAGCAGCAGCAGCAGCAGCAGTACTTGCAGCTGCAACTGCAAATGCGCAGCAGCTGGTGCTGCGATGTGCTGCAGCATCATACAGGCCAGCACACCACATCCTGGCAGAGTAACTGCACTGAATGGGCCAACTGCCTGCAAGCTGCAAGCCGCTTGGTGTTGCTGCTCCCCTGTCGTCCATTGGTTTTGCCGGTAGCACCAGGGCAGACGGTTAGTATCTGTGGCTTGTCAAGTGACCTGTTCTTGGCACTTCTGCCTGCAATCGCCGCCGCATCATCCGCGCCACCTCAGGCCAACGAGGTCGCGTCACAGCTGGAGGGCTTCACGGTCGACTACGTCATCAGCAGCCCCTTCAGGCGCTGCCTGCAGACCAGCGCCGGCGTGGTGCGGCAGTTGGGCCTGAAGCAGGGCCAGTGGCTGGTGGATGGGCAGCTGTCAGAGGTACGATGCATGTGTGACGAGGCCTCATGCAGTGACTGTGGGGCAGAGGGATGAGCACGGGAGATGCAGGGAGTGAGAGGGGGCGCTGGCGTGCAGCGGCAACGTGTCTGGTGGTTGCCGCAAGCAGTGTGCAGCCAACAGCACGACTGAAGCACGGCTGCTTGGCTGTGCTGCTGCTGCTGCTGCTGCTGCTGCAGCTGCTGCCACTGACACTGACGCTGCTGCTGCTGCTGCTGCTGCTGCTGCTGCTGCTGGTTGCTGCTGCTCCAGGTGTCACACCCTTCACGTGCTATCTACAGCACGGCACGTACGCTGAACCACGGCTGCTTCCACTGATGCTCCTGCTGCTGCTGCTGCTGCTGCAGGTGTGCGACCCTCGCGTGCTGTTCTCTGGGCGGCATGAGCTGCGGGAGCAGGCGGGGAAGCGGCCAGTTGACAGCTGGATGTGGAAGGGCCTGTCGCTGGGCGCGGCACTTGACAAGTTTGTCAATGAAGGTGGGGTGATGGAGAATGCACTCCGCTTCTGCACGGCACATGCTGCCTTTGTATGTGTTCAGCTCCTGCATAAAGCCTTGGCTGTTGCAAACCACAAGCTGTTTGCTGTGCTGCGCAACGCAGTAGCATGGCCCAGCATGCCTCCCTGCTACCTGCTGCGGTGGCTGCATCCACCACCTGTGGGCGCAAGTTGTAGCTCGTCAACCCTTGGCTTGCTGGCCAAGTAGCTGAGGTAAAGTACTGCTGCAAGCAACCAAGCCAGGCACAGCCGCCACTGTCACTTCTACTTTGCATGTTGAAAACCAGAGCCGCAAGCAACCACCAGCCTGCTGGTCTGCGGGTGCGCCGGGTGTGCTGCAGACTGCAAGCTGTCCAAGCTGCCGCTGCGTCCGGTAGCACGGCCCAGCCAGCTGCCGCACTACCCTGAGACGCTGGAGCAGGGCCTGCAACGCTACAGCAGCGCGCTGCAGGTGCGGCAGCCAGCTTGCCGCACTGGCTCCATGCACCTGCAGGAGTGGCATTAGCCGTGTATGCTTGTGATGCGGTGTGAGTCTGCAGCGCTGTGCAGCATTGTGCGGCAAGGCTGCTTGCTGGCATGCGCTGCCTGCCGTGGTTGCTTGCACAGGGCCAGCGAGTGCTGAGTATGTCGCTGCAATCTTGCGATGTGCATGCCGTGTTTTGTTAGACTGCTGTCGACTCTGGGGTCTATCAAAGCAAAGCTACTACACAAACTGCTGATGTCCTGCCGATGTTGCCTGTGCCACATGATGGCTGTTCAGTTACGCATGTGCATTGCTTATCACAGTAGCGCTTTTTTGTGTTGTGCGTGCCTTGCAGGAGATCGGCAGGTCATTTGCTGGCAAGACTGTGCTGGTGGTGACTCATGGAGAGGTGAGCGGGTGCACTGTGCCACAGCACAGAATACTTGCAGAGATGTTGCGCAGCACTTGCATGCAGCTGCAGCCCTGCACATGGAGAGGCGAACAGGAGCTGTACCAGCACAGGGACAGCCGCACATCCGCTGCACTGTTTGGTGCCCAGGATTTGCACACATGTTTGTTGCTGCTCTAGTTGCTGGGCAGCAGCTGCTGCTCTGGGACTGCGCTGATTGTGCGGGCACGCATTGTGTGTTGCGCTGAACCAGAACGTGCAGCTGCCTACCTGCTAATTTTTTATGCACCTGCACGTTGTCGTGCTGCTGCTGCTTCTGCTGCTGCGCTGTTGCCCTGCGGTGCCTGCTGCAGTGCGTGCGTGTGGCTGTGCTGCTTGGTGAGCCGCACAGCGAAGTGTTTGAGGTCAAGCACACCGGCTTTGTGGTGCTGCAGCAGCATGTAACTGCAGCAGATGCTGCGACGGTTGCAGCACCTGGCGCAAAGGGCAGCAGCCAACATAAGCGGCTAGGGTGGAAGCTGGTGAGCGAGCCTGGGGAAGCAGGAGTGTTCTGGCTGGATGATGAGGAAGAAGATTAGTGACATGTTATCGTCCGGTGACACTGATGTAACTTGACATTGTTCTGGGTGTTGTCGTAACATTGCTGTAACATGGTTTTAGGCACTGGATAGCTGGGAAGTGTCGTGGAAGGTTCCGTGCACTGAGATGGTCATCTTGGCTGCAGCTTTGCATGTTCGAAGTCGGATTAGTGGGTTGAGCATGGTGTTCAAACTCGAGTCCACAGCCGCGCATGGTTTGGCATGTAAGCAGGGTGCGCTCAGCGCTGTCTGTGACCGAAAGGATCCCATCCACCTGACGCACACCGTGCCTGTCATGCCAGTTGCCAGCAGTGTAATTTTCAACAGCAGCAGCAGCAGCCAAGAGTAAAGATCGGCAACTTGCAGGCATACATGCATCCCCCCACCACAAACCACACACACTTTCTGCTTCTCCTGCTCGTTGCGAGAAAATGTGAACTGCGGGAAGGCCACCAAGAGCAAGTGTCACTGACAGCTGGTCGCCATGTTGTGCTGGGCTACGTCAAGGACTACATAAGAGTTGAAGACCGTCAGTGCTCGCTCCCCGCTATCATGGCCGTGAGCAGCACTGACCAGATTGCTTTTTGAGTGCAGGTAATACTAGAGACACTAGCAGGGAGTAGAAGCAGAGCTCTTTAGTTCAAGACAGCCATGGTGGCGGGGGCCCCACTTTAGCATGTGAGTGCTGCATCTGCTGCATTAAAATATGTAACATGTCTTCTTGCAATCCTTATCAGTTGCACGTGTACACGTGTGCCTAGTATGCCAGGGAATGGGCCGAGCTGGGTGGGAGGCTGCAGGCCGGTGTGCATGGTTCTGCTGCGGCTGTTCGTGTCGATGAACGTTGGCACTCAAGTGCTTGTGTGTTGGCTGGGCTGTACGTGATGGTCCCTTTGAGTGCTGTGAAAGTGTCATCATGCAGCGCAGTGTATGCTGTTACTTTCGGTGTGCCCTGGGAGGTTGCGTCGTGATTCGGTTGGGTCTTGATTCGCCGCGGGAGTTTTTATGCTTCTGTTTGCTGCGAAGCACGCGGCTTTGCGGTTTGTGCTGCGTGTGGCTGAGCCGTTCTTTGCTTGTGCTGTGTGTGCTAAGCTGGTTTCCGTTATATGCATATTTCCTGTAAGATTACAGACGCATGCATTGAGGAGGCGTTCTGTGCTGTCCATGTGGTGTCCCAGAACTGAAGCTGTGTCATAACTGGCTGCACTACATTGTTGGTTGTTGATGGTAGTGTGCTGAACATCGGGATCAGGGTTGGGATGGATTGTTCTTAGTTGAAATTGACGTCGCAGAAACGTCGCGGACAAATGAAGCTACTGCCGTGACACGCAACACCGAGATTGCACCTGAGGTTGTCTGCGCCCTTCTGTTCGCTGCAGCTGTAGCTGGAGCCCTTGCCAACTTAAAGCTCTCTGAAATCTCCAAGGCTGTGCTTGTCCGTTGGTACAAGGCTCTGCGAGCCAACAGTGCATACAACTACGTGGTCTGTCTGCTGCTTGGCCCTCCACGACATGCAGCAGAACGAGCAGCAGGTGGGCAGCAGCATCAGCTGCCTTGGTACCTGTCGCAGTGCAAATCAGCAAACGGAGCTGTGTACTTCCTCAGCAGCTGAGGACCTTTGCTTGTGCGCACCATGTGCAAGGCTGTTAGAGGCATATTACACCGGATAGCGCGAATCTGATAATACTGCGGCCCACTATTATAAGGAAGAAAGTTGCACCGATAGTTGGTTTAAAGAGCTAAAACTATTGATACTTGTACATGTATTTTATTTCGAGCGACCACGCAGCTGCTAGTGGCAGCGTTGCACTATTATGTTGAACCACTGTCAGTGCCACTATTTGAAGGTTGGGGGGGTCAAACAGCGAAATGCCGAACGCTCGCTTGTTCTGAGCGTTGGAAACAATTGATATTGCTATTATACATCCTTTCATGGGGCTGCAACAGCCGAGCGCAAATCGTTGTTAAGCCAAGCAATGCCACCCAAGAACAAGCCTGTTGCTGCGTCCGCAGCTGATGCTCCTGTTGTAGTAAAGCAGGAGAAAGCAGGAAAACGTTTTCGTCTAAACTATGGCAAGAGCGGGGCGGTCGAGAGTCTGCTCGTCAACCTGGCAGGACGCATGCTGCTGCACTGCCAGGGCAGCATGAATGGCAAGGACGCCAGGTTCCAGAGGCTGGCTGAGAGGGTCATCTCAGAGATACCGGTACACCGGGATGTGCTGCTGAAGACGCTGGCAGCAGCACAGGCTGAGGAGTACCCAGATGATTCAGGATGTCCCCTGTGCAGCACCTGCTGTATAGTAACCAACAGGCACGATTCCTACCTTGTCGCACATGGTGTTGATCTTTGTCTGGCATGTCTCGCTGGTGACATGGGCCAGCTGTGGCATGAACTGCTGCACATCTGCCACTGCCTGCTGCAGCAGGCAGTAGCAGATGTGCAGCAGTTCATGCCACAGCTAGCCCATGTCACCAGCGAGACATGCCAGACAAAGATCAACACCATGTGCGACAAGGTAGGAATTGTGCCTGTTGGTTACTATACAGCAGGTGCTGCAGCTGCTGCAGCAGGCAGTGGCAGATGTGCAGCAGTTCATGCCACAGCTGGCCCATGTCACCAGCAAGACATGCCAGACAAAGATCAACACCATGTGCGACAAGGTTGGAATTGTGCCTGTTGGTTACTATACAGCAGGTGCTGCACAGGGGACATCCTGAACATCATCCTGCGGGTAAACAACCAACAGCAGGTTTGCGGCGTGTCAGACATGCACATGTAACAGCAGATGCGTGCACATACAACAGAACTGCTGCTGCTGCTGCTGCTACTGCACTGCCAGGTTTACGGTACAGCTGACTGAACATTGTGATGCAGTTTGCTGCACAGCTGCCTGATGTGTAGCCGCAGCAATTACCTGTAGTAGTTGTCAGCACGGTCAGGCAGTCCCTGTCGCCGCAGTCTTGCTGTTTTGTCCATGATAATGTTCTCCCAGGCACCTTTGCTTTCTTCTTGATTAGTGTCTGGCTGCAGCCTGTCGCTCCAGAGGCGCCTAGGGCGCCTTGGAACTGCAAACAACCGCATCATGCTGGGCTATGATGATGATGATCATGCTGGGCTGCTGCATGACTGCAAGCAGTGCCAGAGCTAATGCAGTGTCAGCGGTCATGAGCTGCTCCAGTACAAGCGTTGTAGCGGCGGTAATATAGACGTTGTTTAGTGTAGCGGTGCTGGCAAGGACGCCAGCTATCGTGCAGAGCACGATCAACATCCCTGGCTCCATGACAGCAGTAGAGGACAGCGACGTCTAGGAGGCGATCCGCTGCGCGGAACTTCGAAATATCGTGCGTCAATGTGCTTTCAAGTGAACAAAAGAGTCGCGGCTGCTCAGTCGCCTCGCTCCGTGCTGGTTGTTGAGCATTGTTAGCAGTGCAGTCTGCAATGTCATGGACAGTGCCCACTCAGCCCCGAGTGACACGCAAACCTCAGCCCAATAGAACAAATATGTTCATATCACTTATATCTGATCCATAGAATAGCGTTTGAAGCCTTGAATTGCCGTCAAAGTAGGGTAGCGCCAGTAGAATACAACTCTCAGTGGGCCGCACTATTATAAGATAGGCGCTATCCGGTGTATTAAGCCTCTTAGTGCTGCATGGGCATGCTCAGCTTGCAGGCTGTGCCTGCTTTCACCGTTATTGCCGCTGCTGCTGCTGCTGCTGCTGCTGCTGTTGCTGCTGCTGCTGCTGCTGTTGCTGCTTCTGCTGCTGCTGTTGCTGCTTCTGCTGCTGCTGCTGCTGCTGCTGCTGCTGCTGCTGCTGCTGCTGCACATCATGGCATGCGGCTACCAATGCCTGCGCTGCATGCACATTATGGCAGGAGGCGCCCGTAACTGGCCTATTATTGTTTGAGACACTCAGCAGTCACCACAGATCCCCGCGTGGTGTGCGCAGCAGCACGCGCATGCAGGGCCTGGAGGGAGGCAGTGCAGCAGTGCGGCGCCCGCAACACAGCAGTGGAAGTGTCCCTCGGTGCATCATTGTCGCGCCTGTGCAGCTTTGCAAGCTGGCTGCCAAAGCATGCTGCGTTAGTCAGCAGCATCGCCATCCTTGAACCTGACTTTGAACCTCAAGATGTGAATGGTCTGCCAGGGGACCTCCACCTGGAGGCAGCACAGCAGCTGCTGGAGCAGGTCTGGCAGTAAGCAGCCACTGCAGCAGCTGCTGGCGCAACCACTGCCGTTGCGGGTGCTGGGCCTCTCTTGTGACGTTGAGCTGCCTCTGCTGGACCTGTCACATCTGACCCAGCTGAAGGAGTTCAGCTACTACTCAGACCTGCTTGACGCAGTCTCCCCTCACAGCTGCAGCAGTTGGAGCTCGTTTTTTGGAGAAGCGATGAGATGTGGCAGGCAGTGATGCAGCTGCAGCAGCTTCGGCGGCTGAAGCTCAGCGACATACGTCATCATGGCAAGCCGCCATCGCTGCTGCCTGGTCTGGCACAGCTGCCGGCGCTGCAGCAGCTAACGCTAGCGTACAAAGGGCCTGCGCAACCCCAGCAGCCGCAGCAGCTGCGCGAGCTTTCAGTCATTTTGACGCTGAGGAGCCCAGCAGGCAGCAGTGGCAGGCCATCATTAACGGCGTGGCAGCAGCTACCAACCTCACCAGTCTGGACATGGAGGTTGCCTGCTGGCGCAGTAATGGCGGTTGTGAGGGTGCGGACGGCACATGGGACAGCCCATTTGCCAAGCTGGCAGGCCTGACAAACCTCAAGGAGCTCACCATGTGGGTGTGGGGCAGCTCTGAGGTTCATCATCATCATTTTACCCATTCAAGCCATAGCATCAGCGCCATCGGCCCCCGGGCAGCTCTGAGGTTGAGGTGCCTGGTGGTGCACTTGCGCTGACAACACTCACCAACCTGACCAGCCTAGAGCTGGTGGCCGTTGGTGCTGGTGTGGGTGATGAGGCAGCAACACACTGGCAAACAGCTGCCAGCAGCTGCGCAACTTGCACCTCGAAGGATGGAACCTGGACAGCATGGCGTGCCTTGCAACTGTGGCCCGCCTCACATAGCTGGAAAATCTGTGTTTGGCAGGCGACATGGGGCTGACGCAGCAGGGGCTGATGCTGCTGACGGGGCTGAAGCGCTTGCAGACATTGTGGATAGACAAGAATGCGGAGGTGACGGTTGAGGTGGTGGAGCGCTTCTGGGCAGCGGTGAGGGGGCAGCAGGTTTGAGTTCACATTTGCTTGATTATTGACACGGTGTTTGACTGCTGCTGCTGCTGCTGCTGCTGTGGTGAACGCATGTTTGAGTGCCTTCTGGCATTCTGTTTGGCACCAGAAGCTGCTGTGAGTTTTTGCATAAGCACTTAACAGAGCGAGGCCGCAGTATGTGGATCTGTTGGGCTGCAATCATGCAGTGGAAGCTGTGACTGCATGTGTGAGAGAGTGTTGGCTTGCTGATGACCAGCGCTGCTGGCAATTGCTTTCAAGCATGAGTGGGCATTTAAGGGTGACTATGTTGCAGCACCCGATGTAATGGCAACTTGTGGAATGCTTTGTGGCAGCAGGTGACTTGGCAGCGTTGCTAGCAGCAAATGTGAGCTGTATGTTCATGGTTGTATGAGCCGCTTGTAGCCTGCATTTGGTAGCACCAGCAGCAGCAACTGTGGATGCACTTGTGAGCACCTGTCAACCTGCCAACTTTCAGCCGCATTTTTGCATGAATGTTTGAGTAGTCCTTTCCCTGCTGGTTTGCACAGCGCCTGAGTCGACTGTAACAGCTACTGGCATGTGTGCGCAGGATCAGTGCCGTCACCGGTGCCGCCGCCGCCGCAGCAGGGATGAGGATCGGTATGTGGACAACGTTTGGCTCGCTCTTTGGCAGCCCAGCTTCTGTATGTCACTGTTATGTCTTTCGATGGCAACAAGCATGGATAGATTTTCAAGCCATCCATGGCTTGGTGCAGCAGAGTTGCGTGTAGCTGGTGAAATAGCAGGGCTAAGCTGCAGCATCACTCACGATGAAACATGCGTCACTTTCTATTTCTGACAAACCTCCAGCTGCTTCCGCATACATCTGGCCAAGCATGCTCAAGGCGGATCATGTTGCTGCGCTGCCTTTGCACTCGCTTGGGTGTCGCCAAGTTTGTGTGCTGGTAGTGGGCCCTCATCTTACCATTATGTTGCGCCGGCCATGGGAGCGCGGAGCAAAACTTCACCACTTTCGGCTGCGCTCAATGTTGCTTTGTGCTGGGACGTACTTTTGGCATACAACTTTGCGTAGCTTGCTTTAGGAGCCTGCAGGCTGGTTGCTTGTTGTGGCTTGGCAGCGCTTGGCTCTGCCTCTCAGTGCTGGGGCATGCCCAGGAAAGTTGAACGTGGATGAACTTGGATAAGGCTAATGCTGGGGTTTTCATGTCAGACCCTGAACCCCATGGCTCATATGCATAGTGCTGTCAGGGAGTGCCAGTGCCTCTTGAGCAGTGGGCTCTGATGTGGCAAAGATGGCCAACTTTCTCCGTGTGTACACCTAACAAACAGTGTGAAATTGCTGTTGGTAAACTACTAACAGCGTCCAAACTCGTTAGCAAACTGTGCTCAGGAAGAGGAAAGCTATGATTGCTTTCAGCATGAAGATGTGTGTACTGTTTGTTCATCACGGTGGGTGGCATCGTCAGCATTGTCAGTTGCTACTTTGTTTGCTGCATGGACAGACGGCATCCGGCGGCTTTGAAAGGTGTACACCTTGACATGTCACCCCTGGTACATGGGTAGGCTGGCTGTCACGGCGCAGCACATGTGCTTGGCCTGTTGTTGGCTTGCTCAAATATGATATGGGTGCGCGGCCCCTAACATTCCACACATCTGACCATCCCATCTTACAGGAATGTTTATAATATACTACACAAGCCCCTGTCACAGATTCAGGCATGCACATCCTCTGCACAACACAGTTGTGCTGTGCTGCTGACTAGTACCAGTTGTACAGCACATGCGGCCACGGAAGGAAAACTTATGATACATAGGAATTGTAACTTGTGATTAGCACACGCGGCTGTTCACGAAGCTGCATCCAGACATGCACAGTGCATGGTGTTCAAGGGTGTTGATCAAAGTGCCGAGTGTAGCACTGGATTTGTTACCTTGTGGCATTAATCGACCACACCGTCTGCAAACGCTTGGACAGCGTCGCAACATACTTTCTTTCTCTCCAATCCTTCCTTACTGCTGCCAACCCGGCCTTTCATCACACATACCGTAACTGTCACACTGACTCATCCCAGCAAGCTGACATAATACTTGTCATTGCGTAGTGCTTTGGGTTGAGACACTTTCTAGTAGGCATGCACACAGCAGTTGCAGTACCTATTCACCCTGAAGTTCACAACATACTGCATCTGTGCAAACTGCAACATCTGCTCAGTGCTAGCGCTGTGTGTAGCCTAGCTCTCTCCCCCCTCCCCAAGGGAAGACCTGCGACAGTGACAACAGGGACAGTGACAGTGACAGTGACAGCAGCAGTGACAGTGACAGCAGCAGCAGCTGCAGTAGCAGCAGCAGTGAGGAGGCAGTTGTGGTCCGGAGCAGCAGCAAAAAGGGCGCGCTCCAGCGCAGCAAGGGCAGCCTGCAGCAGGGCCCCAGCAGCAGCGGCCCTGTGTCCAGTGGCAGCAGCCTCCAACGCAAAGAGGCCACTGCTGAGTTTGAAGCAGCCCTCAGGGGTGTACGCGAGTTTGGCCGCACGGTAGCTGCTGGTCCATGGGCTGATCAGGTGCGGGCCACGTTAGAAGACGTCGCAGACTGCATCGCACTGATGCGGCCTGGACGTGTGCTCAGTTCCGTAAAGGCCAGGGTGTCTGTGAAGGTGCAGGAAGCCTTTGGCGAGGAGCTGCGGCAGGCAGCTTCTGTGGAGGAGTTCCTCCGCTGCTTAGTGGCAGCCAATCCCAGCAACCCCACAGCTCTGCAGCAGAAGCTAGCATGCCTACCTGCTTGGAACAGCAGCAAGGAGCCAGCTGTGCAGTACCTGCAGAAGATAGTAAAGCTGTATGGGCAGTTTAGGGTAGAGGTGCCACACACTGTGCCGGACATGTGTCTGCTGCTCAGCTACTGGGGTGCAGACCAGGAGGTGCAGCGCCTGAACGACAGGCTGCGCATGGAAGCCACCTCGGCAACGCAGACTGGATCGTCAGCCGCTGTGTGCTTCACCATGCTGCATGGGTTGTGCGCTGACTTTGACGCACGGCGCAACTTGTAGCCTCAGCCGCAGCCAAAGCCACAGCCGCCTCGGCCGCAGCAGCAGAGGCAGCCACAGCCGTCTTGGCCTCCACTGCAGCCGCCGTCGCCAGCAGGGTACATGGGCGCTGCTGGAGGGGTTCCAGGCCGTGGGCAGCAGCAGCAGCAGGGGGACCGCGGGCGTGGGCAGCAGCAGCAGGGTGGACGTGGGGGTGCCTATGACCTGGATCAGCGCTGGTGGACGCCGCCGCAGCAGCAGCAGCCACCACAGGGGCTAGATTTTGGGCAGCAGCCGGCAGGGTACTTGGGCGCTATGCGTGTGCAGCCGCCAGGCATGCACGCCTATGGCCCAAGTGGGATCGGCAAGACGGTCTTCGGCGACTACCTGGCGCGCGCACAACACGTTAGTAGCAACAGCAGCAGCAGCAACAGCAGTCACCTTATGACTCTGGGGGCATTGGTGCCCCTGGGCAGCAGCAGCCAGCAGGGCGCTGCTGCCAGCGCTGCTGCTTGCAGCAGCAGCAGCAGCCTGGCTACAGCCTCGGGTAGGGTTATTGAATTTGATGACAGTTGCAGTGCTGCTGCCTCCGGCAGCAGCAGCAACAGCAGCAGCATGGACATGCGCACTGGCGGCCCTGATCTGTTGCTTGCACAGGCCAAGCCCGGTGGGCGGCGTGCAGCCATCAAGCCGCGCGGCGCTGAGGCAGTAGTGCCCGGCATTGATGATCAGCCAGCAGCAGTTGGTGCTCCTGCAGACCAGCCGGCGGCTAAAGCTCATGCAGACCCGCTGAACAAGCTGAAGCATAGCGTGCTGACTGCACCGATCATCCTGCCGCTGAAGGAGCTGCTGCGGCTTGCAGGAGGTACAAACACAGCCGCCATGCGCGAGGCCTGCCGGCAGCTGGGCCTGGCATTGGACCCGCAGACGTGTCAGGGATTGGTGCTTGGCGCAGCGTTCGGTGTATTTGACGGGGACGACGATGGCGCCGCAGACAACAGCAGCAGTACAGCTTGCCTGCCAGCCAGCGTTGGGAGGGACAGCAGCAGCAGCAGCAATCAGGCTCCGGGGCTGTTCGTTCATACCGGCGCCATGCGGCCTGATTCTGCTGCCAGCAGCAGCATGGCAGGGGTGCAGGGCAGCAGCAGCAGCAGCAGCAGCAGCAGCAGCAGCAGCAGCAGCAGCAGCAGCACTGCAGGGCATCCATACAAGCAGGCCCTCGCTTCCGAAGTGGTAGAACTGAACATAGCAGATCCGATGAAGGTGTGGGGCGACATTGCTGGTAAGCCTTGTGGAGATGGTGGTGGACATCGGCTGTGGTCTCAGCGTGCTGGACAGGGAGACAGCGCAGATGCTGGTGCCAGCACTCAGCCAGCCTCATTGTCCCTGTGAGCTCATCTCCTTGGAGGAGGCGCTGCGTGTGGGCATGTTTGCAACCCCCTTGCAGGTGCCGCTACGCACGTGCTGCGCAATGTGCCAGTCGGCCTAGGCCCTGGCGTGTACCCCATGAACTTTTTGGTCATGGACAAGGCCAACTTCAGCATCACCCTGGGGCTGGACTTTTGCAACGCGTACGGCGCCTCCATCAACAGCCGCAGCTTCCGGGACAGGAGGGTCGGCGCAGCGCTGCTGATGCCAGTGCCGCCGCAGTTTGCCCGGCGGGGCTGGGTGCCGCCTCCGCCTCCTCGACACGTGCCGCACCACCTGCGCGCCTCGTGGATCTTCATGTCGCACATTCCAGGGCAGTACGTCGTGCACAGGCACCGCGCCGGGGCACACGCGTGCCGCTGAAGGCGCAGCTGGCATAGGTGTAGGTTGGTGGGCAGCAGTTTGCGTGTTTGAGTGAAACTTCGTTACCTTTTGTTTAATGATGTCCAGTAATGATGACGAGTTTTGCTTTATGCCGGGTGGTGAGCCCAGCTCACCGGCATCTACGTCGGGGGCTGAGCAGCAGCAGCAGGCTGCGCTGCTGCGCGCATTGCAGTTACAGCGCGATGCTTACCTGCATATTTCACAGCATCAGTTTGATCAGCTGCAGGCGTTGTTGTTTGAGTTTAGTGATGTTTTTGCTGTGACGATACGGTTTTGGGGTGTGTACCTGATGAGAAGGGCGTTTTCCACTGCATTCCAACTGGTTCTGCTGAGCCAGTGACGCAGCAACCTTACAAGCTCAGCCATCATGAGTCTTTGTGGCTGCGTGTTGAGCTGCAGCGTCTGGTACGGCTTGGGGTGATTCGCAGCAGTAGTCGGCCTGGATGAGTCCTGTTGTATTAGTTAAGAAGCCAAATGGTGGCTTGCGTCTGTGTGTTGATTTGCGTGCACTCAACAAAGCCACGCTGCCTGATCCCTACCCTTTGCCTCGCATCGAAGAGGTGCATGCTGCTATGGGTGGATGTACATTGTGGTCCCAGATGGATCATGTTACTGGTTTTTGGCAGGTGCCTATGAAAGAGGAGGACTGCCATAAGACTGCTTTACCACGCCGTTTGGAAACTTTGAGTTCTGTAGGATGGCCATGGGCATGATGTCTGCTCCCTCTACTTTTCAGAGGTTGATGGATGAGGTGCTTGAGAATGTGCCCAGCGCCAAGACATACATTGATGACACTTTTGTGTTTACGTCCACTTTTGAGCAGCAGTTGGCCACCTTGTCACGCGTGTTCCAGCGCAGCCGGGAGTACAGTCTTGAAATGAATCCTTTAAAGTGTCGTTTCTGTGTGCCGGAAGTTGTGTGCTTGGGTCACCTAGTGTCTGCTAAGGGCATTCAGCCAGTCATGGATAAAGTGGCTGCCATCATGGAGTTGCCTAGGCCTACTTCTGTGAAGGGCATGAAGGTTTTTTAGGGTTATGGAACAATTACATTAGCGGTTACGCTGCAATGTGTGCGCCATTGCAGTTGCTGACGAGCCGCAATGTGCCTTTTGTGTGGACAGCTGAGGCTGTTGTGGCTTTTGAGGCAGTGAAGCAGGCGCTGTGCTCTGCGCCAGTGCTTGCTCTGCCAGGTTGGACCTTGTCTTTCATCTTGACCACGGATGGAGTCGTCTCGCTATTGGTGCGGTGCTGTCACAGGAGAATTCTGAGGGTGAAGAGCATCCGCTTGCGTTTGCTTCACGTTCTCTCACCGCTGCTGAGCAGAACTATGCTGCTACATAAGGTGAATGTTTGGCAGTAAAGTGGGCCGTAGATAAGTTTCACTACTATCTGCATGGCAATCGTTTTCTGTTGCGCACCGATCACAAGGCGTTAGAGTGGCTGGACAGCCCTCGTTTCACTAATTCCAAGTTGGAACGGTGGGCAATGCAGCTGCAGGCGTATGATTTTTCAGTGCAGTACATCAAAGGCTCCACCAACTGTGTGGCTGACTATCTGTCACGTCCGCAACCTAGTAGCTCTTGTGTGCTTCAGCATGAAGATGGTCAGCAGGAGCGTGTTTCTGCTGGTGCGTTGGTGATGTGCAGTGCTGCGTGGCCCAGCAGTGTAGTTAAGCAGTCTGATTTGGATGCTGTAGGGTGTGAGGTGTGTTCAGATCCGGGTGGGTTTGATAACATGGCGATCTGCTCCGGGTGTGACCGATGCTATCACTTGCGGTGCGTGATGCCACCCATGTTGACTGTCCCCAGTGGTGACTGGTTTTGCCCTGGATGCGACCCGTGGTTTACCAATGTTTTTAGTTGTGTGGTCCTGAAACGGTGTTGGTGTATGCGCCAGGCGATCCCCACGTAGATGATTTCTTGCTGGCGTATGTGCGTAGTGGAATGGATGATAGTGTGATCCAGGGTTTGGCTCGAGGCAGGGTGCGCGCCATACGGCACAGAGCTACTGCTCTGCGGCCTCACCGCACTGTGCCAGAATGGCTGATGGTGTTACGGCACAGGAAAGGCGCTAATCCTGTGTGGTTGTGCTGCCCTCCTGTGTCTTACAGATGGGATGTGATTCGCTGTATGCATGATGCTTTGGGTCATGCTGGTGTTCAGCAGACGTGTGCGTATCTGCAGCAGCATTTTCACTGGCGTGGCTTACCTGGTGATGTTCGACTGTTCGTGGCTCAGTGTGACGCATGTCAGCGCCGGCGGCTGGCGCTGCCCGCACCTTTCCCCATGCAGGAGCCTGTCGTTCGGGGACCGTTTGAGCACGTGCACATTGATTTGTGTGGCCCCTTTGTGACTCCCTGTGCGGATATTCATGGGCGGTTGTATCTGCTTGATGCGCAAGAGAAAGTTTTCAGGCTTGGGTGGTGGTTATGATTGACTATTTCACAAAAGCTGCAGAGTTTGCTGTGATTTATGATAAGACCGCAGCTTCAGTTGCGCGGGCGTTTTACTTCAGTTGGATCTGCCGTTACTTTGTGCTAGTCATGTGACGAGTGACAACGGCACAGAGTTTGAGGTTCAATTTGGCCATTTGCTGGCATGTTTGGGCATCAAGCATGTTCACACTTCGGCATGTCATCCTGCTGCTAATGGTGTGGCGGAACGGCTTGTTGGTTCCTTCAAGAGCATGCTGGAACGCCATGTGAACTCTCATCGATTCACTGGGTGCAGAGTGTGCCTGTGATGCGACAGCAGTACTGGGCTCGTGTGCATACGACCCTGGGCATTTCGCCGCAAGAGATGGTGTTTGGCCGGCAGCCAGTGTCTGTCTTGCCTTTGGCGCGTGATGTGCTGGCGGTAGCAGCAGCTGCTAGGGTGTGGGTGTGGCCTGAGTTGTTTGAGTGTGAGCATCCAGCCTTGCATGCAGCGCAGCTGCGTCAGCAGTTGGCAGTTGTTGATCAGGAGGTGTTTGCCAGAATTAAGCAGCAGTTTCAGCGGAATGCACGTGCTTGGCCCTTGCGCGGTGCCCGTCGCACTGTTGACAGCTCTGTTTCTTTTTATTAAGGCGATCTTGTGTTGAAGGTGGTTTCTGGTACTGTGGCTAACTTGGGAGACGGTGTTCGTGGCCCTTTCCGTGTACTTGAAGTTCCGATGATGGTGTGGTTCTGCTTACTACTGGTAGCACTGGGTTTCGTGATGCTGCTGCGTTTACGCGCCACATCAGCAATCTGGCTAGATACCTGACAAGCGCTCTGTGTGTGCTGCTCTGGCAGCGTCCAACTTTGATACAATATACAATACTATACAGTAGTACAGGACTGAACCTGCCTCAGGCACTAGCCCAGCGAGCCGTTGTTCCGCTCATGAGGGTTTCATGTAATTGTACCCAGTTTCTTCTTCATTGTTTGGGCGATCAAACCACCCGCACAAATCCGTCAATTCCAGTTGCTTTTTTAGCCCAGCCACGGGCAGTTGGACCGGGTTGAAGGGATGCAGCTTACATGCGTGCAGCGGTGGTAACAAATCCAGCGCTACATAATGTAGTGTGTGATTTGCAGTAATGTGCTGTTGCTGTGCTCTGCTCTAGGGTTGTTATATCCTGCAGTAACACATGCCCAGTTCCTGCGCCTGCCTATAGTCAGCACACTCGCCACAGCACATTGTTGGGTGTTTAGTCTGTGTTTCTGAGTGGTGCACAATGACTGGCTTTTAGGGGTGCGGGTTGTTACCACGCTGTGCTGCATCTGCATGTCCCTGGCTGGAGTTTTGGTGGCTGCCTGAATTCTTGTGTCGCTGTTGATTGTGTTGGTGTGGTGTTGGCTTGTGATGGCTCGCTTGTGCTTCAGTCTTCTCTTTTGGGAGGGGGTGAAGGGCTAGGCTACACACAGCGCTTTAGTGTATGAACTACTACAGCCGTGAGTTGCGAGTTCGGGATGGAAAGGTATCAGCGCTTCTGTGTGTATGCCTGCTGTACTAAGAGTCAGCCTGATGCACTGGCTTCTGGACACAGCTGGTATGATAAGATGTTGTGTCAGCGTAACGGTTATAGCAGGAAGGTTATGTATGCCATGAGTCAGCGGCTGGAACTATGATGAGGAAGAAGGAAAGTATGTTGCAGCGCTGCAGTTAAGCGTTTGCAGGCGATGTGAGCGTGTCTTCCCGCAAGGTAACAAATCCAGTGCTACACGAGGCACAAGCAAGACATGACACTCAAACAAGCATGGCAAAGCAAGCTGATGTATAGTAAAAGAATCAAAGCAACTCCGTCCAGACAGGGGCATGCAGATGCAGCACAGCGGTGGTAACAACACCAAGAAAAACAAGCCAGGTAACAAAGCACCTCCCATCACAAGCACCGACAAAGAACACCCAACAGTGGGCTGTGGCGGGTGCGCTGGCTATAGGCAGGCACAGATCTGTGCATGTGTTACGGCTGGAATGTAACAACCAACAGCAGCGCACAGCAACAGCACAGTGCTGCTACTTCCACACTACATTATGTAGCACTGGATTTGTTACCACCGCTGCGCGCATGTAGCCTGCAACCCACCCACACTCAGGGCACTGACAGAGCAGCACGCACAGAGCGCTTGTCCAGGTAACGAGCCAGATTGCTGATGTGCCTGGAGAAGGCAGCAGCATCGCGGAACCCCGTGCCGCCGGTGCTGAGCAGCACCACACCATTATCACGCACCTCCAAAACCCTAAAGGTCCTCGCACCCCGTCGCCCAAATTGGCCACCGACCGGAAACAACCTCCAACACCAAATCGCCTGGTGAAATCACAACGGAATCTGCGACCGCGCGGCGGCCGCCACGCAGGGGCCAAGCCCGTGCATTGCGCGCAAACTGCTGCTGTATGCGGCCAAAGACCTCCTGATCAGCCACTGCCAGCTGCTGACGCAATTGCGCAACATGCATTGGAAGATAAGTGCACTCAAACGAATCCGGCCAAACCCAAACACTAGCTGATGCTGCCACCTGCAGCACACCACGAGCCAAAGGCAGCACCGGTACCGGCTGCCGACCAAACACCATCTCCTGCGGCGACATTCCCAAAGTCTGATGCACACGAGCCCAGTACTGCTGGCGCATGATAGGCACACTCTGTACCTAGTGCACAGGATGCGAGTTGATGTGATGCTCAAGCATGCCCTTGAACGAACCCAAAAGCCGCTCAGCAACACCATTCGCCGCAGGATGACATGCTGACGTATGGATGTGCTTTATGCCCAGCCGTGCAAGCAGATGACTAAACTCTACCTCAAACTCTGTACCATTGTCACTTGTCACATGACTTGGCACAAAGTAACGGCAGATCCAGCTGTAGTAAAACGCACGCGCAACAGAAGCAGCAGATTTGTGTTCACCACTGCAAACTCCGCTGCTTTGGTGAATAGTCAATCATCACCACTACCCATGCCTTGAGGGGCTTCTGCGGCGGCTGCGGCAAGAACAGTTGCCCATGCAGATCGGCGCAGGGAGTCACAAAGGGGCCACACAAGTCAACGTGCACATGCTCAAAAGGCCCACGAATCACAGGCTCCTGCATGGGAAAGGGAGCAGGCAGAACCAATCGCCTGCGCTGACAAGCATCACACTGAGCCAGATACAGCTTGACGTCACCAGGCAAGCCACGCCAGTGGAAGTGCTGCTGCAAACAAGCGCAAGTCTGCTGGACACCTGCATGGCCCAGCGCATCATGCATGCACCGAATCAAATCTCAGCGGTAGGACACAGGAGGGCAACACAACCACTTAGGGCTGCCTCCCTTCACCAGCCTCAACACCAGCAACCAATCCTGCAGAGTGCGGTGTGGCCGCAGAGCGTAGCCCTGTGGCGTATGGCGCGCACTCTGCTGCGAGGCAAACCCTGCAGCACATTATCGTTCATACCACTCCGGACGTACGCAAGCAGAAAGTCGTCCACATGTGGGTCGCCCTGCCCGTACTGTAGTATCGTATCCGGGTCACACAACTCTGACACATTGGTAAACCACGGGTCGCAGCCGGGACAAAACCAACCACCGCTGGGCACTGTGGACATGGGCGGCACCACACAACGCAGGTGAAAATATCGATCACAACCCGAACAAATCGCCATATATTGTCATAACCACCTTGATCCTGACAGACATCACACACCACAGAATCAAAGTCCGCCTGCTTCGCCACACTGGTGGGCCAGGCCGCACTGCATACAACCAAAGCTGCCGCAGGTACACACTCCTCCCGGCCGTCCTCATGCTGCAGCGTGCAAGAGCTGCCAGCTTGGGGCCGAGACAGGTAATCAGCCACACAGTTGGTGGGCCCCTTGATATACTGAACAGCAAAATCATAACCTTGCAACTGCATGGCCCATCGCTCCAACTTAGAATTGGTAAAGCGGGCACTATCAACAATACAATACAATACATCTTCAGGATGAAACCGACTCAGCACTAGCCAGCGAGCCGCTACTCCGCTCATGAGTGATCGTAGTTGTACCAGTTTTCCTTCGTTGTGGCGATCCACCCGCAGTCCGTCATCAAGCCACTCAGCGCCTGTGATCAGTGCGCAGCAAAAAGCGGTTGCCATGCAAGTAGTGGTGAACTTGTCGACAGCCCACTTCACACCCAAACATTCACCTTCTGTAGCAGCATAGTTCTGCTCAGCAGAGGTGAGGGAGCGCGAAGCAAACGCAATAGGATGCTCCTCACCCTCAACATTTTCCTGGGACAGCACAGCACCAACAGCCAACCGGCTCCAGTCTGTGGTCAGATTGAACGACCAATGAGGCAAAGCAAGCACAGGAGCAGAGCACAATGCCTGCTTCAACGCCTCAAACGCAGACTCAGCTGCAGACGTCCAAACGTAGGGCACATTGCGGCGTGTCCACAGATGCAATGGCGCACACAGCCGAGCATAACCGCTGATGTATTTCTGTATTGTTCCATAGCCCCAAGAAAGCCCTTCATGGACTTGACTGAATGAGGACGAGGCAGCTCCATGATGGCGGACATGTACACCTTGTCCATAACCGGCCGGATGCCCTGAGCGGACACCAAATGACCCAAGCACACAACTTCAGGCACGCAAAAACGGCACTTCAAAGGGTTCATCTTCAGATTGTACTCCCTGCTGCGCTCAAAAACGCGCCGTAAAGATGCCAGTTGCCCCTCGAAATCAGGGGTAAACACAAACGTATCATCAATATAAGTTTTCGCACCCGGCACATTGTCCAAAACCTCATCCATCAGCCGCTGAAAAGTGGCGGGCGCTGACATCATGCCCATTGCCATACGACAGAACTCAAAGTTACCAAAAGGCGTAGTAAACCCCGTCTTCGGACAATCCTCAGGCTTGATAGGCACCTGCCAAAAGCCTGTCACATAATCCATCTGAGACCACAATGCACAACCACCCATTGCAGCATGCATCTCCTCAATGCAGGGCAGAGGATATGGGTCAGGCAACGTAGCCTTGTTGAGGGCACGCAAATTGACACACAGACGCAAGCCTCCGTTCGATTTCTTGACCAACACCACAGGACTCATCAAGCGGACTTGCTGCGCCGAATAACACCCAAACGCAACAGCCGCTGCAATTCACCTCGCAGCCACAAGGACTCATGATGGCTCAACTCGCAGGGCCGCTGCGTTACTGGCTCAGCCGAACCAGTGGGGATGCCGTGAAAGATGCCCTTCTCGTCAGGGACACACCCAATAACGGCATCATCGACGGCGAATATGTCACTATACAAGAACAGCAACTCCTGGAGCTGTTCAAACTGCTGGCCGAAAGATATGGGTACGCATCTCTCTGCAACCGCAGTGCCTCCATCAACGCGTCATGCTGTTGCACACCATCACACTCAGACGCACAGGGCGAGCCCGGCTTACTACCCGGCAGGAAACACAGCTCGTCATCACTTGACATATATTTAATTCAAGGACAAGGGGGTTTTTCACGATAATCACACGCACACACTGCTGCTGCTCACCACCCTAGCGCCCTGCTGACAGCAGCGCCTGCAGCGGGAGACGCCGGCCACGGCAGCGGTGCCGGTGCACGACGTACTGGACTGGGATGGCGGCCGAGGGCACCTAGGAGGCGCGCAGGTGCGCCGGCACGTAGGGTGGCGGCGTCGGCAGCACGTAGCCAGGCCGGGCGTATTGCGGAGGCACCGGCATCGTCAGGAACTTGCCGCTCTGACGGTTGTTGTAGGCGCGCGCGACAAGAGAATTGAGAATGTTTTTTTTCAATGGGGTTGCTCAGTCCATAAATCGCAGACGCGTGTGCAGGGGTTGGGTGCAAACAGATTCTTTACTTCTTTTCCACAAGGCAGAACAGCAAACGATAGCACACGTTGCCAATGAGCCTGTATTCTTAACCCAAACACCCAACAGTGGGCTGTGGCGGGTGCGCTGGCTATAGGCAGGCACAGATCTGTGCATGTGTTACGGCTGGAATGTAACAACCAACAGCAGCGCACAGCAACACCACAATGCTGCAATTTCCACACTACACGAGCTACACCCTGTGACACACATTCAACCCTTCATGTAGCACATGGCATGAAGGATCACAGGTAGTGTTTGGTACGGAACGCAAACTTGACTCATGCAAACTGCACTTGCCAAGTGGGACCAATTTGCAAATTGGTCGGCTTGCTGTGCGGCATGCTGCGAAACCCTTGCACCAACTGGAAGCACGGCATCCGCACGGAATGTCACATCACTGCTGTATACAAGTCTAGCAACACTATTTTTATGGAGCGCAGCTCGTTCCGCGCTGGCAGAACGTGCTTGCCGTTTCTGCCACAATAGAAACCGCAGGTCATACAAGCATGCATGGCTATATATATGCTTCATAAACTTTTAGTATGTACCACAAAAATTTTAGGCGCTACTCATGGTAGGAGCAGCAGCCTCCGAGGCTGCGCCGCAGGTGTGCAATGCAGGTAGTTACTGTTTCGACTTCGCAGCCAGCCAGCCTGGATGCTTGATAATGCTCGCAAGAGCTTTCTGCTATCAGTTAGAGGTGGTAACATGCATTTCACAGCCAAGGCGCATCCTGTGCATGGGTGTCGTACTGAAGCACTCGCCTGCAGCTGCAGCACGACAAAGTGCCGCACTGCGGCGGCCGCAACTGTCACCACGAGACAGCAACACGCATCTGGTACTCTTTCAACACAACTCAGCGTATTTATCATGGACTTAAGCTTGCCAGCGATGTGGAGTCGCTCCTTGAACACTATCTTCATGTATGCAGACAACCACACCCCAGTGACTGCAAACTGACGCATGTGTAGTGCAGTATTGTCGACATTAATCGCCCTGCAGTGCTTGGGCGGTGCAGCTGCCTGGCTGGGCTCACCAAACTGAGGGCTGAGGTGCCAATTGTGGCCTCAGTTTCAGCACACACATTGCTAATCCTACGCTTGCTGTCGTAGTGGCCTCCAGCAGCAGCTGGTTGTGGCTTACCCGCACCCGGTTCAGATGTGCTCGGCAGCGAACATTTGCAACCAGTTGTATGCCTAGCCGCCTTTCAAGGTTGGCGGTGTGCCACTAATCGCACCGACTCATACTCAGCTGCAAGAGCAGATGACGAAATTGAACAGGTTGAGTGGGACCCCAGCGGTTCAATATAAACTGTGGCAGAGCCCAGCACCCCACTGGTGTCACCATATGCATTGATGAGCGCATGTGCCTGCTGCAAAAGCTGGCCTCCTGCCATATCTTGCAGTGTACAACTACTAGCACACAAGTTGGAGCCAAGCTATAACAATCAGCCTCTTTCAGAATGCATGTTTGAGTACCAGGGAAGCATACCGGCACCAATATTGGTGACACATTGATGATGACCAGCACAGATGACTGGCACAGTACAAGCACTGCCAGGCCCTGAACAACAGCAACAGTGGCAGCAATGCCCGGCCAGTCAAACGCATAAAGCTTTCTTCCAATCAGATGTGAAGGGCTGCCCTGCCCTGCCTCACAACATGCCTCACAATGCCTGGCAGTCGTCAGCCATTGTCGATGGTTCTAAGGTTTCTAAGATATGACAAAGCACATCTGGGCGATCACTCCACGCTCTCAATATCGCTTGCTGTGAACGCATGTGCAACAGCAGCACTCTGAGCGTTTACATACTAAAAGTCTGCATCAGCGAGTGGGCACTGAGACAAGTGAGTGTGCCAAGGTCCTACGGTCCGGTGATTACGCCTCAAACAGACGGCCTTGGTTAGGACAGTTTCGGTACATTCACGTATAGTAGAAGTTGTCCAAAGGCGCCAGCCACAAGCACGACACGCATAGAAGATTGTGTAGACAGCAGCAGGGACACCTGCAGGAAGAAGGCGTGCCCGTGTGCGTGCCTTCCTTTGGTAGCCTACAAGATTGCCATTCAGCTACAAGGTAGACGCGGCTGTGATCTTTGGTGGCAGGTGTTGCACACTGCGAACTGCGTTCCTGCTGTCATGCTGTTTGACAAGGAGTTGCATCAGCAGGACTGGCAGCAATGTGTGGACTTAGCTGGCAGAAAAGGCTGACCTCAGCACAACATGGCTTCCAATCTGCAGTTTGCTGTTTTGAGCAGTGCAAGCAGGATGAGCAACGGCAGCAGCGTCACACCTGATTTGGCCTGAAGCCAGCAGGCGTTCAATGTCCACAGGTCCACTTCAACTCTGCAAGTCGTGTTCTCAACCTGTACTGTGCTAACCCACTCAGCCAGTGTGACGGTTGTGTGAAGGTTGTGCTGACCTGTGATTTTGTGGCTGGTGCAGGACCACAGTCCCTGGCTGTCAGCTTGCAGCTGTTCGCTGGGCGCGACAGGCAGCATCAGCCGTGGAAGTAGCTGCAGTGTCGCTGCCCAAGCAGCGCTACAGCGCTACATTGACACATACATTTGGCGCTGCCAACATCGCCCCTGCGTGCACAACAGGCTGTACCCTGGTGCATCAGCAGCGTGCGGCACGCACCGCAAGCCAGACCAGTGTGGCAGCTGGCAAGCTGCAGCACGTGATGCTTGAGCAGCAGCAGCAGCAGCAGCAGCAGCAGCAGCAGCAGCAGCAGCAGCAGCAGCAGCACGCCATGCCGCCACCGTCAAAAGATGATATGCAGAGCTACTACAGCCTGCTGTCAAGCGTCCAGGCGGACTTCAGCAACAGGGCCACGCTGGCAGCCCGCCTGGGGCCCTCAGCAGCAGCTGCAGCAGCCACACAGCCACCGCCTGCACTGACGGCAGCTGTTCAGCGGCTGACGGCGCTCGAGCAGGCTCAGCTAGGGTTTCTAGGCGGCCTGGACAACTCAGCAGCCGCTGCTGCAAAGGCCAGCAGCAAACGCAAGAGGGGCCGGTCAGCAGTCGAAACAGCAGCAGCAGCAGATGACATAGGGGTGGCAGGCGCAGGAGCGGGTGGGGATGCTGCAGCCGCAGCAGCTGCTGGTGCCCTGCTCACCGCTGCTGCCGATGGTGACCCTGGCACAGCAGCGCTGTTCAGCGGCGGCAGCAAGGGCAACGCCGCTGACCTGTCTGGGGCGCCTGGCTTGCACAGTACGTCTTGCAGCCTGACCCCCGGCAGCGGCAACCTGCAAGGCAGCGGCGCTGCTGCTGCTGCTGCTGCTGCTGCTGCTGGGCTTCACATTGGCGGTGGTGCTGCTGGCGGCAGCGGCAGCAGTGGCAGCAGCTACAAGGGTGTGCAGTACCTGATGGCTGAGAGGAAGTGGCAGGCCTATGTGGTGGACCATGCCATCACAGAGGTGAGCCGGGCAGGCGCTCGCCTCCCACAAGAATGGGTGTTTGTGAGTATGCTTCATCGGCAAGTGCGACTTGTGCAGTATGTGCAGCCCTGGAGTCGGCGGTGCGCTTGCCCTGACGATGGTTGGCAACGGCATTGCTCGCCTTTCCTTGTGAGTCCTGCGTTGCGTGGCTGTGTAACTAGTCTGCCTGCAAAAGCTGCTCGTGCATGCTGTTGTTTGGTGCTGCTGGGGTCTGGAGCAATCCAGGTGGCAACGCAGCTGCCTCCTCAAGCATGCCTGGTGCAGTGGCAGTGAGCACGCGGCTCTGCCTGCGGAGGTGTCATGTGCAACAACACAACGACCCACGTTGAGATCCAGCAGCTGGTCTGGATCCCACTTCTTGCAATACTTGTGCGTGTACATCAGTAATGGTCTGCTGTGCGGCGCATATAGCATTGCTGTATTGGTCATTCGCCCCCCCCCCCCATGCTGTGCAGGTGGTGTGGCTGTCCAAGTACGGCACTGCTGCAGAGGCTGCCGCTGCCCATGACCAGGAGCTGCTCAAGCGGCTGGGGCCGGCAGCGGCAGCGCCGCACCTCAACTTTCCGCCCGCAGCTTACTGCAGTGACGCAGCTGCAGCAGCAGAAGTGCAAGCAGCAGCAGCAGCAGCAGCAGCGGCGACGGCTGCCAACCCTGCAACCGCATCGGCAGCAGGTTTAGCAGGAGGCCTGCTGTGGCAGTCGCTGCAGCCGCCAGCTGGCGCAGACTTCACAGCAGCAGCAGCAAGGGCAGGCCTGGTGACAACTCTAAGACCAGGCACAGCGCTGCTGCCACCTGCAGCAACAGCAGGCCCGGAGGCACTGCCAGGTGCAGGCGCTGTGCTGCTGCCGCCCGCGTCTGCAGCTTTGCCAGCTGCACCGTCTCTGTTTTCAGATCTGGACAACTTGATAGACATCTTGTCTGCCGGCAGCAGCAGCCGGCGTCCTGCTGCTGCTCAGCCAGCAGCCTGGGGTGCGGTGCCGATGCCTCCTGCTGCTGCTGCTGCTGCTGCTGCTGCTGCTGCTGCTGCTGCTGCTGCTGCTGCTGCCGGCAGCGGCAGCTACGCGGCATTTTCTCCAGGCACAGCTGCTCTGAAGGATGACCCTGCAGCAGCAAGCATGCTTGCTGCTAGGGCTGGCCCTGCAGCAAACGGAATCAGCAGTAGTGCCAGCAGCAGCATCAGCAACAGCAGCAGAGATGAGTCGGCAGGTGCTTCTATGCCTGCTGCTGCTGCTCCAGGTTCATCTAGCTATGCTGCTGCTCAGCCTGACTCAACACACAATGCTTCAATAAAAACGGAAGCAGCAGCGGCATCAGCAGCCAAGCAAGTCGAGCTTGCCGGTGTGCCTGGTCCTGCTGCTGTGGCTGCCTGGGCAGCAGCCCATGCCGCTGATGCGGCGGCGGGTGTGCCCGCCAGCAGCTTCAAGGGCGTGGAGTACCTGCCCGCTGAGAAGCAGTGGCAGGCGTACGTGCTGGACAAGGCCATCAGTGAGGTGACAGCTGGCATGGCGTTGATGCATCCCAGAGTTCTGTGGTCTGCTGTCTGGTGCCTGGTGTGGTCTGCGGTCTGCGGTCTGCTGTCTGCTGTCTGGTGTCTGGTGTGGTCAATGGTCTGCTGTCTGGTGTGCATGTGCTGCATGTGCTGCAAGGAGACGAGTGAATGTTGTGTGTGGGGTTCGTGTTGGTGGCATGCAGTGCAGTCGCTGGCGGCTGCCGGGAAGCAACAGGCGTGTGCTGGCAAGGCTGCTGATCAAGTGCATGCTGTGCCTGCTGTGTGAGCGATTTTGAATGCATTGCCCGTGGCTGCAGTTGGCCTGTTGGTGTGTGTGCGCGTGTGCGTGGGCATGAGGGCATTTTCCTGCCTCTGCACCCGACTGTGGGGCGTGAGCAATGTACGAATACCCCGCACTCAGTGCTAATGCCACAAGCAACTCACCTTCCGCCCCCCCCCCCCCCCCATGCGGTGCAGGTGGTGTGGCTGTCCAAGTACGGCACTGCTGCAGAGGCTGCCGCTGCCCATGACCAGGAGCTGCTCAAGCGGCTGGGGCCGGCAGCGGCAGCGCCACACCTCAACTTCCCTCTTGCTGGGGGCAGCAGTGATGGCGGCCACGCTTGGGGAGCTACTGCTGCAAGCAGCATGCCACCACCAGCAACAGCAGCAGCAGCAGCGACAGCGACAGCACCTGCTATCGGATCGCTTGCCAGCTTGCAGCAGCAGCAGCAGCAGCATGCACTTGACAGCAGCAGCAGTGCGCTGGCAGCACTTGCGCAAGGGCCTGCGATGGCAGCGGCAATGGCGGCAGCAGCAGCAGCAGGCTGCGGGCATCTGGCCAGTACGGATGCTCTGGTGCAGCAGATCGCGCAGGCGGCGGCTGCTGCTGCCGCTGCTGCTGCCGGGTCTGCTGCTGCTGCTGCAGCTGCTGCCGCGACGGCGGCCAATGGGGAGGGGAGGGGTCCAGGCAGCAAGCGGCGCAAGCGGGGTGGCGGTGGCGGCGGTGGCAGGGCCAGGGGTGCCAAGGGCTCTGGCGGCAGTGAAGCGAAGAAGCTGTCGCAGTTCAAGGTGTGCCGTAGGGACCTGAATGTGCTTTCATTGCTTTGCTTTTGCTGCAAGTGGATGGGTGCTGCATGGTAGTGTGCAGGTGTCATGCCCTCTGTGCTGTGCGCGCCGGCTGGTGTGTGTGCTGCTATGCGTCCGCGCGCTGCAGCCCGCCGCCTGGATGCACCTGCTGATGCATCTCCTGGTGTGGACAATCATTCGCTGTGCTACTCTCAAGAGCAGCTAACTCAGTGCAGCTCTCAGAGGCTGGCCTCGAATAATATATCTGCCGCTGCTGCCGCTGCCCCTGCTGCCGCTGCCGCTGCTGCCGCCGCTGCTGCCGCTGCTGCAGGGTGTCAGTTGGAGCCACTCGTGCGCCAAGTGGGTGGCTGTGATCTGGGACCGGCTGCTGCGCAAGGCGCGCCACCTGGGCGTGTACGAGGAGGAGGGCCAGGCGGCGCGCGCGTACGACATGGAGGTGGTGCGCCTGCAGGGCGCACGCAACACCGGGCTCAACTTCCGCGACAGTGAGTGTATTTTTTGTGTGGGTGCTACAGCACGTGCAGTGATGATGATGATGATCATCATCACGTTCCTGTTGCCGTCACCCGTTGCTGCAAACCCCAGCAGGACTTGTCAGAATCAGCGCTGGGGGTGAGCTGGGCTGCCTTCGGTTCTGAGTTTGCAGCGCATTGTGGGTTCGCGCGTCGCCTACATGAAGCTTGATGTTCTGACTTGCTGCTGCTGCTGCTGCCGGATGCTTCCAGGCTTGCAGCTGTATCAGGCAGAGATCAGCCATGCAGCAGCAACAGCAACAGCGGAGGCAGCAGACACAGCAGCAGCTGGCACTGCTGCAGCCTCCGCCGCAGCAGCGGCGGCAGCCCCTGGTGCAGCAGCAGGCAATACAGCTGCTGCGGATGCTCGAGGCGCTGCAGCAGCAGCAGGAGCTGGCGCTGTGGCAGAGGCAGCAGCTGCTGCCTCTAAGCCTCACAGCAGCAGCTACAGGGGTGTGAGCTGGCATGAGCGGAGTAAGCGTTGGGAGGTGAGCAACAACTTGCTTGAAGCAGTTGTCCATGCATCGTCATTGGCGCGTTGCAGTGGCTTCTTGTGTGTGTAGTAGTACGTTTCAGCGGTGAGGGCTTGTGCTGTGCAGTGGTTGTCCCAGCAGGTGCATCCATGGTTTGGGCCGTGGTGGGCTGCTGCAGCAAGCCTGTTCTGTTGTTGGCAACTTGAGGATGGGCCGAGGGTTGTGATGTGCACCTGCATTGTGGGCATACCCCAGCATCACACAATTGATGTTGCTGCTGCTGCTGCTGCTGCTGCTGCTGCTGCTGCTGCTACTGCTGCTGCTGCTGCTGCTGCTGCTGCTGCTGCTGTTGCTGCTGCTGCTGCTGCTGCTGTTGCTGCTGCTGTGCAGGCGCGGGCGTGGAGCGGTGGCAAGCAGCACTTTGTGGGCAGCTTCACAACCGAGCTGGACGCTGCACGAACTTATGACAAGGTGGGCTGGCGCTGCACTGAGCTGTCATTGCACTGCTTCTGTTGCCTTACCTTCTGTGTGCTGGAGGTGCGGCGGCAGCGATTGACTATGAGCTGTGATGGCTTGCTTGCTACGCTTCAAGCTGGGAGCGCAGGTTGCGTCTTCACCTAAAGTGCAGCCTGCCGCTGGACCTGGCTTTAGCACACTGCGGCGTGTCTGCAACACATCAGTATCGCCTGTATGCAATGACTTTGTGCTGGAACACACAAGGGATGCCTGCATGCGCCGGCTGTGTGACGGGACTGTGGCCGTGTGCTTGCGTGCACGCAGGCCATCCTCAAGTTGGGAGGCACCTGCCCCAAGTCAGCGTCGCGGCTCAACTTCCCGCTGCACGACTACAGCGCCGCTGACGTCGAGGCACTAACGCTCCCAGGAACCGGCGGCAGCAGCAGAGCGCAGCAGCACGTCAGCGCCGCGCGTGCGGCAGGCGCCAAGCGCAGGCGGGCGGCAGGTGCAGCAGCAGCAGCAGCAGCAGCAGCAGCAGCAGCAGCAGCAGATGACGGCTCTGAGGGGGACGCGGGCGGGGAGGTGTCTGATGAGGCAGCATAGCCCCGCATGTGTGCACCAGCTTTGGTGGCAGGGGCAGGCAGCCTCTGCATGAAGAGGAGGACTCCACTGGTCATGGCGCCCAGCAGAGCCCCAAATGATGGCGCTGCCGGGTTGTCCTTGGGCACCGCCTTGCCAAGGTCCTGGTGAATTGGCCGGCCCTTGCCAATGGCAAGATCAGCAGCCGCAGGGCAGAGCAGCGTGCCACGCTACCAGCAAGGCGTGACTGCGGCAGTAGTAATAGTGGCCATGATGCACCTTGCAGTGCTTGCTTGTGACTTTATGACAGGGCACTATGGGCGGGTGCTGTGGCAGAGACTTTGGTGGTTGGCTGCATGTGTACTGCCCACCCATGTGGACGCGGTTTGGGTGTGCGTTGTGGGGATTGTTTGCCGGCATTTGGCTGCTGCATGCCGCATGCAGCGTTTGAAAGCACTAGCGTGGTGCCTGGGATGGTTCCATCGGCTCCGACCGTTGTTGCTGTACTGCAGTGTGGGATAGTTGATTGTTTTGAAAACTGCCGCGCTGAACATGAAATGCAGGAGAGCACCAGCAGTTACAGGAGCGTTGTTGGGGGGTGTGAAGTGGCAATTTTGACTATCTTGTTACAATCTGCGTGCTGAACTTGGGCTTTCGCCTGTACAGCAGTCAGACAACTATCTGTTGGTATATGGCTGCATGTAGCAGCCATTGAAGTGTACTGCAGCGGCTGCTGTTGTGTGCACCACTGCATGGTTTGTACATTCGCTGCACTGCATGAAGGGCTGAGACTCCTTCGTGGGTTGCTGGTGCACCCTTTACATTCATCAACAGTCGTACTTGTGCCTGTTCCCAAAAGAGCAGGCCGGCAAAGCAAGCATCTGCTGTGCCTGTGATGCATGATGCCTGTGATGCATGATGGAACAACGCCCCGGGCCCCGGGGCCCCTTTCGTCTTTCAGGACGAGCTCGTCCTGAGCTCGAGCGCATACTTCAGTCGATGGTACAGTTGTTGCACCTGGTGATGATTACCATATTGGGGTGTTGTGCTATGCCACCGGTGCCTGAGGTGATGGGCGCCATGCGGCCACAACATCAACTGACATCCGAACATGGGTCAGTTGGTGACTCGAGACTCTTGTGCGATTCCAGCTTGCCAGCAAGCTGCAAGCTATAGCAAGCAAGTTTATAGCAATCAAAGCTTGTCGCTGCAGCGCTGCGCAGCATGCTGGCAATGCTGGAGGTTTCCTAGTCTAGTCTAGTAGTCTAGTCTAGTAGTTTAGTCTAGTAGTCTAGTCTAGTCTAGTATCGCCTCTTGTCAGCCAGGTGGTTCGCATATGATGACCTTTATGTGGCAGCAACCCGCTCTTGTGGCCGCCTTTGTGCATTGTTGCTATCTGGTGCGCTGCCACCCTGAGGCCGACCCTGAATCCTTCTTGTCTTCTGCTTCTGTTGCTCAAGCGATCGATGCAGCGGACGAATTCTTCTCTGATGATTCTTCTGTTTTTTCTGATGACGGTGATATTTTGTATGAGGTCCCCCCCCCCCGCAATGAGCCTCTCGTTGGCTCCTGAATGGGGTTCCCACTCCTCGATGGGTGGAGCATGTAAAAGTATTTTTCTACAAGCGGGGGCGAAAACTTAAAAGTAATGTAAATAAAGTAAGCAAAGGGCCTCACCAGGCCTGGTGGCAACATCACCCAGTTGCCAGCGAGCAGGGATGGCAGGGCTGCAGAGTAGGCCTAGCTAGGCCGCTGCATCTGCGCTGTGTGACAAGCCTGCAGCTGACAGCTGCAGCTGTCAAATCTGGACGCGCAGTGGCTGGCTGGCGACATGCAGGATATGCACAATGTATTGGCAGGTAACACACGCCGGACAGTGCATCACCCTGAGGCATGCCTCAGGCACAGTGTGTGCAAGCAGCCGTGTCAAACAGGCAGCCAATCATCATTGGCATCATGCAACCTCTGATTCGTGGCACACACTCGCATCATGCATCATCCTGCAGTGCCGGACAAGGCACGTGCCTTGTGCACTGTTTCCAAGAGCATGTACATTCCTAAATGCACGAGGAGTAATTGCCACACCACCAAGCGTGGCCCCACTGCCTGTGCAGGGATTGCATGGCGGCCACACTGCAAACCAACCTGCAGCTCGCCACGATGATCATCATCATGATGACTCCTGCCTCAACCAACATGTGGCTCTGCACCAACGTTGTCGCTCAAACTTCGGGCTATAGGTCTACTGTCTACACAATATTTGTGGCCAAGTACAATCGTAAGGCAGCCCATGGGCAACTGGCCCATTTTTGCCGCTGCCGCTGGCCACACCAAACATACACGTATGCGCAATGCGTCTGCTGAGACAGGCCATGGCCAGCAAATGTGACATTGGTGCGATAGGTAATTGCACAGTAGCAACGATTGCCGCGAGGCGCGTGGGCGCTAGCGTGCGTTTGGTGGAGGGGCTTGGTTGGCAGCTGCAGCACACACAGTAGCTTTTAATGTTGATTAGTGGCTGATTTCCAAAACCGCAGCATGCAGGGGCCAGCAGACAGAGATAAGGTAGATGGAAGCCGCCGAAGCCCGCTGCTGCCCTGCAACGTGCTCCTCACCGCTGCTTTCGCCGCATCTGGATTCAGAGTGTTTATCAGCACCCAATGCAGGCGGTGCAGCTACACAGGCTGGCGGGCTGGACGCAGCCCACCATGCTGTGGCCACAGCAGCTTGGCAAGACAAGTTGCGTTCAGACGAATTGGAGATGGCAGCAGGCTTGCCCTGCTAGCCCCTTGCCGGACTTCAGCGGATATCAGACCACGTTTTGGTTGATGCAAGTTGCAGCAGGGTCACCCTGCGGCACTGTTAGCAGCGGCAGCAGCAGCAGTGGGAGCAATAGTAGCAGCGGCAGCAGCAAGAGCAACGGCGAGGCAAGCAATGGCTTCAAAAGTGCAACAGTACACTTTCTTTGAAGATTGTCGTGTGATTTGATGTGGCTGAGTCATGTTGCACCCGCATGCACGCTGCTGGTAGCGGGGACGCCATCCCTTTTACATGCTGCTTTTTGGATTGCAGACTTGGCTTGTGATGCTCGACTGCATGTGCAGCCGTTATGTTGGGCAGGTACAGCTGCATGGGTGCACCTACGCAGCATGCCTGGATTGGGGTTGATCTGAGCACATGTGTATCAAGGCATATAGTCTGTCTGCAGTTGTGCGCCTACAGCAGTAGTGCGCCGACGCTTGTTGCTGCCCTGGCAAGTGTTACGTTTATGTGATGTCATAGCATCGTTGTCACAGCAATCATCTTGCCTTTGCGCTTGTAGTGCTGCGTTTGTCAGCGATTTGAGTTTTTTGAGCTTTCACCAGTTTGCCACTTGAGACAAGGTTGCCTATGGACCTTTTGGAATTTGCGCATAATGTTGCATTTTGATGCCACCTGAGCCATGCTGACATCCATATTTGTTTCTCGGTTGTGCTGTTGTTTGAGGAGTATGCTGCCCCCACAGAGGAGGGCCACAACCCCCATCTTGGACTGTTGCGTGGTTCACCGTGCCACCTATGCTGCTACCAGATGTTGTGCCCTTTCGCATGGATTTACCGCTAGGCTATACTGTATGTTGGCTGCTTGTGTGTGCATGCTCTGCCTCCCTTTCCCCCCTTTGGTTGTGGAGAGACATTTTGGACCCCATGAGCCTTGTTTGGCTCCTTTCTGAGTTTTGAGCTCTCTAAGCATGTTGAAGTTGCCGTTTCGTTTGGTTGATGGTCTCCTCCAGGTTTTTGTGGACCCCATGAGCCTTGTTTGGCTCCTTTGCGGGTGGGCCAGTGGCCCTACTTTGGTAATTGGTAATTGGTAATTGGTAAACCACTGGCAGTGCCGCGCTGGCCTGACATTGACATGGTGTAGACTTGCTGATACTCAATTGCAGATTGACAACTCCGAGTTGAACTACTGCCTTTAGGCTGGAGTAGATATCATACTCCCTGCATGACGCTGTAGTGTCAGCAGTGACGGTATACCGTTCAGTACGTACTGAAAGCCCTGCCAGCACACAACCAAACAACTACTGGCTAGTCCTGCGACATGGGGCTTGCAATCAAATTGCAGGGACTCACTTGGCAAGCATCACTTGCTAACAACTGCATCGCTGCCTGAGGTTGTGTTGGATGGGCTTGAACACCAAACTAAGATACGGGGCAATGCTGCAACCACACCTGCACCAAATGCGGAGTTTGCACTGCAAATGTCATGCGGCCAGCCCATTTGGCTGCACTGCTGAGTGTACACCCGCTGGGCTGTGCAGCTGCCAGCCTAGCTGCTATAGGCAGCGGCCGTAACAGCCAAAGGTGCATCACATAGATGGTGCAGGTGCAAGATAAATTTCAAGGTGCATGCATGCCACTGAAACACCTTGCAGCTGCCAGCCGTCCACACATTGACAATACAATGTGCCGTATTACAGCTTCATGCATTTTGCACAATGTACTGTATGTACAGCTTCATGCATTTCTGGGGCACCCTGTAACAAAAGCTGCATTGCGTTGCTCCATCGTGTTGCTTTGATGCAACACGCCACACAATCATGGCAGCATGTTGCTTTTCACTGAGCTGTCTTGTGCAGCTCTGATTCGGATGTAATGCATTACACTGCATATGCAGTGTGACACAATGTGAACATGTGCTTGAAATGTGCTCATACAACACATGTAATATGCATAAAAGGGGCTGGGAGTTGGCACTGCAGCCAAATTTGCATGGTGCCGGCAGTATGCACTCCTCTAAACCTAATGCAATCGTAAGGCTACCGTGCGCATTCCTGGTTTGACGGAAAAAAAACATGCCACAACACCGAGTACAACAGAACCATACAAGCGTAGATGCAGTAATCCAGGCTGGAATAAGTATCATACTCCCTGCATGATGCTGTTGCCAGCATTGACGGTACAGAAAGCCCTGCAAGACATGATGATAGTCCTGCGACATGGAGCATGCAATGAGATTGTAGGGACTCAAGCATCACTTGTTAACAACTGCATCGCTGCCTGAGGTTGTGTTGGGCTTGAACACCATAACTACAACAACACCTGCACCATGCACGGTGTACGAACTACAAATGTCGTGCGGCCAGCCTATTTGGTTGTAGTGTACACCCCGCTGGACTGTGAAGCTGCCAGCCTAGCTGCCACTGGCAGAGGCAGTGGCGGCCAACAGGTGCATTACAATGATGGTGCTGGGTACAAATTGTACAACCTGAGATGAAAGTGAGGTGCATGCATGCCGCTGAAACATCTTGCAGCTGGGAGCCAGGCACACAGCGTCACGCCGTACGGTACTGTATGTACAGCATCATGCATCTGACGGGCATTCTGTCACAAAGGCTGCATTGCATTGCTCCATCATATCATACTGCTTTGACAACACGCGCGCCACACCACAATGGCAACATATTGCTTTTCAGCGGGGCTGTTTTGTGCATCTCTGATTGTGATGTAGCGTAGTGTATCTAATTTGAAATGTGCTTGAAAAGTACCCATACACAGCACATACGTGATGCATGAAAAGGCTGGTGGTCTGCGCTGCAGCCAACTCCGCATGGTGCCGGCAGCATGCACTCCTTTTGGTGCAGCCGTGTGGCTGCCCAACGCATTACTGGTTTCACAAACACAAACATCATGCTGGCCGCAACACTGAGCACAACAGCACCATACAAGCATATCTGCGCCCTGGAAAGGCTCATTCGCGTCTCAAACCGGCATAACCAGCTGTCTTCAGACAGTGAGGGTGCGGCAATACTTTATGTTTTTACGACACAACACAATAGAGCTGTCAGTCGGCCAGCATCTGCAAATGAGGTCAGACAGCTGCCGCTGTCACCAATGTCACCAAGAAAAGGCATGTAAAGTGCATGTTAAAATGCACACGAATGCCTACTTGAAAAATTGCACATGTGTGCCCACAATTGTAAGCCGATGTACCCATCTGCCCTGTCAACAGTATGCTGCCTACAGCTTGGATTGAATGTCACTGCCAAACCCAACAACGGCCACAAGGGCAGCACATAAAATGCAACCTGCAGCGGCAGCAAGGCTGCTCAATCCAGCGACGAGAGAGCCACGTCACGTTGGTGGTGGGGCCACCGCGCAATGCACATCCTGCATGGCCGACTTCTGACAACCATCCTGAACAAGATGATGCAGCATGCAACACAGCCAGGAAATAGAAGGCTGTTACTGCCTCAGACTCACAAAAGATGTCGTGCACATGACAGCCGGGCCAGCTGCGTTTAAGTGCATGCCATCACTCGCAACTTTTTTGAAACAGCCAACCTGACTAAGTTGGTGGTGACATGTGTGCAGTGAGACCAGCATAGTGCTGTTGAGGGTCTGGTGCATCAAATGCATACATGACTTTGCATTGCATGCTCCACCTATCATAAGAGTGGGGACCGCTGTCGGAAGCGGAAAAAGAGCTCGTAGGGGGGTGGCCCCTAGAAATCGTCACCGCCACTGGGTCAAACATCTGGTTAGACCGATCGGCGGACACCCAATAACCGACTGCTTATATTGCCTGAGCTGTAGAGGACAACAGAGTTTGGCCTAGGGTCAATGTTCAACCAATGGGCGTGCAGCTGCCACCACGCTTGGGGTGCAGCCGCCAACATGCTTGGCTCGGCTGCAGCCTCACAGCTGGCTAACAACTTGAGCCATCGGCAGAGGCAACCAAACACTACGGCTTTTGCCAAAATTTGGACGCCACAGCACCACCGGTCAGCGTCACCTTTCTGCTGAATGCGCAGGTCACCTGCCAGCCGGGGCCATCCTAGAGGCCTTGCGGTTGCGGTCTGCGACCGCCAGGCCCGTTGCCAATAGCTCCTGCAGAGTAAAAGCAGCAGCAGCAGCAGCACCTGAAACATGCGCACACGTACATGCCAGATGAACCTGCAGATGCTCAGAGCTGCTCCCATGGCACCAGTGCTGCCGCTGATACAGTGAGTGGCGTCGACTGCATGGTGTGGCAGCTGCAGCGACAACGCCGTGGCATAGCAGGGCGCCACGTCCCACTGAGGTTGTGTCGCGCAAGGGCGTGGCTTCCGCAGCCTGTCTGGTGCTCACTGTGTGATCACTTGAACACGCCTGCTCACAGTGCGTTGGCACCCCTGGGGCACAGTCTGGGCCTACCTTGCGGCTCATCAGGGTGTGGCACGCCCCACTGGTTGTGCAGCAGTGATTGCTGGGACAGGCATTGAATCCACCTCTTCCAAGCATCAAATACTGTTCCAGCCCACTGCACAGTGCCCCGTATCATGTATGTCACTTGAGCCCCAACAGCAAGTTCTTGATGTCATCAATGGAGTGATGGCCCCAGCAAAACCACGCTGCATTGAAGAGGATGCACATCAGCAAGCCGCCAACGCGCGCACCTGCTGCCTTGTGTAGGGCCCTTTGACCTTGTTCTTCGTCGAGCCCTCCATGCGAGAGTCGCCGCCGACCCCCGGACGCCTCTCCATGTCCTGGTCGGTGTAGAACCCTTCCGTGATGACTCGTGTTGGCACGGGGCCCCTGCCGGTACGTGTGCCGCCCATGCGTAGCTGCATGGGGTCCTGCAAGCCGTTGTTGCCTGCGGCGTCTCTGTCACCACGCGCTACTGAGTCCTGTCGATCTGACAGCTGGCTGCCGTGCTGCGCCACTGTCTCGATGGAGGTATCTGGGGCACCCTTGTCACCCTCATCTAGCTGTGCCAGGCGGCGCTTGGCACTGTTGGATGTCGTGTGAAGCAGCTCCTGGCCCTGACAGGCAGGAAGAGAGGTTAGCAGGCAACATTGACATGAACAGCATCATCACCAACATCATCACCATTAAGAATTCATTTGTGGAACAGGTTAGGCTGTCACATTTATGGCGTGGCATGTCGTAGCATAGTTGGCAAGATAGCTTGCAGGTGTAACTGCTGTTAGCCATTATAACCAGCTAGCGGCGCTCGCATGCTGCTGGTGGCTTTGCAATGCTTCACGTTGCCAAGCCTTTTATTGGGGCTTGTGACACGTGAAGCGAGAAGACAGCATACAAATTTTAGCAGCCAACGTAATTCTTGCTTGCCTCTTTCCTTGTATGCTGGGCAGGTTCCACAGCCAGATCTGGCCGCGAGCAGCACAGCAATGGCTAGCACAAGGATGCAGATGGTGCGCGCAGCAAAGGGCTCAGTCTGCCGGCGGCTGTGCGGCGGCACCCCCACCTGCCAAATGCTGAACGTTGGCGGCAGCAGTGGTTGGCTTGATGGGTGCATCTCAATCGTTCTGACATGACGCAGGCAAACGGCAGCAGCAGCAGCAGCGGCAGCGGCAGCAGCAGCAGCAGCGGCAGCAGCATGTCTGAGGAGGCGTTGTGAGCACAGCAAGCGCTGCGCAGCATGCTTGCAAGCATGGCAATTGCCAAGCAGCTGACTGCAGTCGGACGCTGATGTGTTGCACACGACACGAAAGTAGGGCACCCTCTGCGTCCTGCTTCCAAGATGTGGACACACAGTGCTGGCGAAGCATGCTGCCTTCAAGTACATGCAGTACTGCTGCAGTGGCATCGGTAGCCGCGTCATTCAATGTACAAGTTGTACACCAAGTGGACATCAAAGCAACTGCAACACTGAGGGCACACAGCTGCCAGCACAGCAGTAAGGGCATGCAACAGTAAGGGTTGCACACTGCATTCTCTCACCGAAGCCTCCTGCCAAAAGGGCCGCCGGTTCCAATGTTTTTGCAGCAGGACTCGCGGCTGGGTGAGCAGCAGTACCATCCTTCGTCCGGGCACAGCAGCCCAGAGGACACCTGGGGCCAGCCAGGGCAACAGGGACAGCAGCGAACATGCACAGCAGCAGCAGCGCAAGGGCTGCGACCATGCTGGCCTGCAGGCTGCAAGGTGCCAAGTACGCGCGCATGGCTGTGCCGTGGGCTGCGAGGAGATACCTGCAGCAGCAGCCACAGCAGCAGACACAGTATGTGTCGACTGCTGATGATGCTGCACATGCTAATGTGGCATTGCACAAAGCAGGGTTTGCACCAGAAGGTGGCCAAGTAGGTGCGTAGTGGTGCCGCTTTGCTGGCAGCTGCTGTCATCAAGCACACGTGGCTGTACAGTCATCGTTGATTGTGAAATGACATGTCGCAAATCTGTGCACAACAACCTTGGAAGTTGTTGGTCACTGAGTCAGCAAGTTACAGCAGCAAGTGCGCAGACTTGCATCTCACGCTTTGGGACTCAACAGTGTGCACTCTGAACAGTGCTAAAACCATCAGGCTGATCCACTTCGATAATTCTGCAGGGCAAATCATGGTCCATGCACTGAGGCATGTCACACAGCTGCTGCGCAGCATGCTGCTGCTGCTGTCACTGAATGTCAAACACACCTCACCAACTCAGGTGAAGCCTAGGCACTTACAGTTAGCAGCTTTATGAGAACAGTGAGTCGGAACCTGGGCTGGAATTCTGCAGCAGACACAGACGAACATGCCAGCTTGATCAAATGGCAGGCTGCCATGACATGAATGGCTGCCATGCATATATGCCAATGCAATGGCTATGATGCAGAAAGGAGCCATGATGCACAAGCCAGAATGGAAGAAAGAGCCAATTATAGATGTTCAAGCACGAAATAGATGTTCATCCAGCAATCTACCGTGCCATCGCTGATGACGCGGACCAATGTTAGCTGCCCACCTGATCTCCCTGCACGCTGGCAATGCTTGATAAACTCTAGCGAGACACAGCATGATACTCTAGGTGCGAGTGGTGATTGAGCCGGCGCATCAAGCCCCTAAATGCCGACAGCGACGTTCCGAGGGTCTTCCGCTGAGCACTGACTGAGTCAAATCTAGGAGTGCTACAAGCAGGTCAACCGTAACCGTCGTCGCCCCAGCTTAAAGTCTTTGAGACTAACACTAAAGCTTTTTTGATGTACCGCCAAAATAATCGTCTCAGAACTTGTCAACAGAGTTGCCGAGGCGGGCCATGACCTGATAGATCAGGCCTGGTCGAGACGGTTGGGAGGCACACCAAAGCACAGTGAGCAGGCCATACGGTGAAACTTACTCCTTCGCTTTCAAAAACGACGAGAAAACAATAATTAACGTCTTCGTTGCCCAACGAGGTAAACAGCCCAAGAACCCCAGCCAACTTTTCGAAAGATTTGCAGACAAGAAGACACTACAAAGCACACTGCTGCCACTGCAGCACTATCCCGGCGTCCTAATGTATGCAACCAAGTCACGCATGTTATGTGCGGCATGTGTGAACCATGTGCATTGAGAGGGTAAAGTGTGCACATTGCACAACGTGAGACCGTCTGAGTGACTCAGCATGCGTGATGGAACCCGGCAGAGGCCTGCATGGATGGCGCTGCCAGGCTGCATGCCGGTTGAACCAGTGCCATGGCACGTGCCATTACAAGGCAGTGCAATGCCTTGCCAGACCTGGTGAAGCGCCGGCAATTGCGAGATCAGCAGCCGCAGGGCAGAGCAGCGTGCCACGCTACCAGCAAGGCGAGACAGCGGCAGTAGTAATCGTGGCCATGATGCACCTGGCAGTGGTTGCATGGGGCTTGATATCAGGGCACTATGGCGGCGGTTCTGTGGCAGAGACCTTGATGGTTGGCTACACATATTTGCTTAAACAGGTGAGTGCGGTTTTGTATGCGCAGCTGGGGTTTGTTGCTGGCGGTTGACTGCTGCATGCGGCATGTAGCGCCCAAAAGCACTAGTAGGTGCCCGGCATGGTTCAAAGGGCTTATACCGATGTTATTATGTTACCGTGTGAGTAAATCAACTTTCAAAGACTGCCTCGCTGAGCACGGCTTGCAGGAGAGCAGCAGCATTTGTAGGAGCTTTGTTGGGGTGTGTGAAAGCTGAACTTCGGCGATCGACTTGTGCAGTAGACAAGTCACACAATAGTCTGTTGGTGTATGGCTGCATTATGAATGGTACGCACTGCAGGAAGGTTAAAAGCCTTTGTAACGGGACACAGCACTGCATGCACGCAAAAACTTTGAAACTAGGGGTTGGCGGTGCATAGCTTACAATCATTCATAAACGTACGGGTGCCTGTTTTCGCAGAGCAGAGCGGCAAAGCAAGCATCTGCTGTGCCTGAGATGCATGATGCTTGCAAGGCAAGATGGAGCAACGCTGTTTTTTTTTCAGACATGTGTTACATGAGCTTTTGGTACAGTTGTTGTACTTGATGAAGAGGGAGTTGTGCTGTGCAATTTGCCTGAATGTCCATGCAATGCGGCCACAAACAAAATCAACTGGGTCATGCAAACATTGGTCCTGGTAACTCAAGACTTTTGCCACTCAAGACGTCTGCCACACAGTGTGTGATCCCAGCAGCAGGCAGGGCTGGCCGCTGCAGCGCTGCTGGCAGTGCTGAAGATGCACAAGGGCCTCGCCAGTCGAACACAGTCGCACTGATTGCACCATACCCAGTTGCTAGCGAGCAGGAATGGCAGGGCTGCAGAGTAGGCCGCTGTATCTGCACAAGCACAAGCAAGCCTGCAGGTGACAGCCGTTGAAACTAAAGCGCAGTGGCTGGCAAATACTGCACGCCGGACAGTGCATCGTATGCCTGTGTGCAGGTAGCCTGAGGTGTCGAACAGGCAGCCAATCATTGGCACCATGCAACGTCTTGTTCGTGGCACATGATTGCTTGTGCCAAACAACGGCACTTGTGCTTGAAGCAGGTACATTTCAAACAACAAGCTGCGCACGATGGGGCATTGCCATAACACAAACGGTGGCCCTACAGCAGTCCTGCAAAAATGCAACCACACGGCAAACAACCTCCAGATTGAGACGATAACCCCCGCCCCAAACAACCCTTGGCTCTGCACCAACATTGCCGCTCAAATCTCGGCCTGCAGCTCTGGATCTACAATCTGGATAGTGGTTGCGGCCAGTTACACGCACAAGGCTGCCCGACCGTCGGCGCTGCTGCTGGTCACTCAGACATACACATAAGCGATTGCGTGACTTGATGCAGGCCATGGCCTGCAAATGTGAATTGATGCGATAGGTAACTCACTGCGTCCTGGCCTGACATCAACATGGTTTTGTCTTGCTTCAAATCAACTGAAGGTTGATGACAACTCCAGGTTGAGTTCATGCCTTTAGGCTGAAGTCAGTATCATACTCCCTGCATGATGCTGTAGTGCCAGCAGTGACGGTTCTGAAAGCCCTGCCACCACATGATGATGCTACGACAGGCTAGTCCTGCGACATGGGGCATGCAATGAGATTATAGGGACTCGAGCATCACTGGCCAAGAACTGCAATGCTGTGCGAGGAAATGTTGGGACAGGCTTGGACACCAAATCAAGGGCAATGCTGCAACAACACCTGCACCAAATGCGCAGGTAGCGCTACAAATGTCGTGCGGCAAGCCTAGTTGGTTGTAGTGCATACCTGCAGGACTGTGGAGCTGCCGGCCTAGCTGCTGCGCTGAAACATCTTGCAGCTGGCAGCCAGCTATACAGTGTATAGTATGTACAGCTTCATGCATCTGATGGACACTCTGCAATGCGTTGCTCCATCATGCTGCGTTGACAACACATGTTTGCAGGTGCCACACCATCATGACAGCATGCCGCTGTTCACCGAGTTATCTTGTACAGCTGTGATGTGTGGGAATATAACATAATGCTGGCATGGGCTTGGAAACATGCTCACTCAAAACACATACGTGCACGTTGTTGTCCCACCACATGGTGCATGAAAGATGCTGAGCGAGCTTGCTGCAGCCAACTCCCCATGGTGCTGGCAGCATCATGCATGATGCGCTCGTCTGAAATGTTGCAGTCGTATGGCTGGCCTGTCAACCACCGGTGTGACGACAACAATCATGCCACAACCCCAAGTACAACAAACCATACACGCATAGATGGCGATACTTGAATGGCTCACTCGCATCTGACCAGGCACGATCAGGCGGTGAGGGCGCGGCAGAACGTCATGTGTTACGGCGGGCTGTGTGATGACCGCACGTAGACTGCAGGCAGCAACGTTGCAACAGAGCGTGGCTGTACCTACATGCATGTCGCGTGCAGCACCTCCGCACATGTGCATGCGGCATGTACACCCTGCAAGCCTCTGTTCCAGCACACCTCCAGCACCCCACTCGCACACAAAGGAAGCGCACGCACAATTGCAAGCATCTGCTGGGAAGGCCTTTCAGGTGTGGGCACCATCGCCTAAAAAGGCACTGGTCGACCCATTTGCAAAAGAGGCCAGACAGCTGCTGCTGCCACCTGATGAAACGCACATGAAAAGGCACGTGCCAGCGCACGTGAAAGCGTACAAGCCCGCCCACTAGGGATTTGCACATGAGTGCCACATGCCAATGCACCCATCTGCCCTGTCAGTCCAACAACCGGCACAATAGCAACACGTATGATGCATCCTGCAGCAGCAGCAAGGCTGCTCAAACATGCAATGGGAGAGCCACATCACGTTAGGGGTGGGCCCACCAGGCAATGCACATCCTGCATGATCAAATCTCAAGAATTATCCTGAACGACATGATGCAGCGTGCAACACAACCAGGTGACGGAAGGATTTTACCGCCTCAGACTCACCCAAAAATGCACCTAAAGAATGCCAGGCCAGCTGGATTGAATTGCAAGTTGTGCACGCAACACTTGCATGTAGCCAACCTAATGGTGATTAAACTTGGTGGTGAGATGTGTGCAGTGAGCCCAGCATCATGCTGTTTTGGTTCTGGTGCATTAAATGCATACATTACTTTACATTGCATGCTTCACCGATACACGAGTGGGGGCCGCTGTCAGGCGCCAAATGAGGGCTCATGGGGGTTGCCTCCTAGAATTCATCACCGCCAGTGAATCAAACATTCGATCTGACAGAACGACGGAAACCAAATCATCAACGGGCTGCAAGTGCCAGAGCAGCACAATGAGACAGCAGGCGTCCGTTATCAACAACGGGCATCCAGCTGCCACCACGCTTGATGTGCAGCTACAAACATGCTTGGCTCATGAGCTGGTCAGCTGCAGGCTCCCAACCAAGCTCACAATTCGATGCATTGGCAGAGGCAACCAATCACCATGCCTTTTGCCTTATTCTGGCGGGCATTCCGCAGCACCACCGGGCCGCATCACCTTCCTGTGGGATGTGCAATCACTTGCCAGCCGGGGCCATCCTAGATTTCTTGCGCTCTTGCTTTCCCACCTCCTCCCCCCTCCGCAGCAGCCCCTGCAGCGTCAAACCAGCAGCAGCAGCAGCAGCAGCGGCGGCGGCGGCGGCGGCAGCAGCACTTGAAACATGTACGCACGTACATGCCAGATGTACCTGCAGTTCCTCAGAGGTGCGCCGGTGGCACCAGTGCTGTCGCCGAAACAGGCTTGCCGTTGACTGCATGGTTTGGCAGCGCCAACGCTGTGGCAGAGCAGGGCGCTGTGCCCCACTGGGGTTGTGTCCGGCAAGGGCGTGGCTTCCACAGGCAGTCTGCTGCTCACTGTGTGATCAGTGGAGCAAGCTCACAGTTTGTTGGCACGTGTGGGGCACAGTGTGGGCCTACCTTGCGGCTGAACAGGGTGTGGCACGTCCCCAGGTCCTGTAGCAGTGATTGCTGCAACATGCATGCAGCTACCTCTTCGAAGCATGGAACACCGCGCCAGCCTACTGCCGTGCCTCCTATGATGTTAGCTCACCTGAGGCCTAGCAGAAGCACGCTGCATTCAATTAGACGCTTTACGACGCAGTCAGCACACAGCATCAAGCCACCACCGCGCGCACCTGCTGTCGTGACAAGGGCCCTAGAATCTTGTTCTTCGGCCAGTCCTCCAAGCGAGAGTCGCCGCCAACCCAGGGACGCACTTCTGTGTCTCTGGCGGTGTAGAACCCTTCCGTGATGACTCGTGAAGGCACGGGGCCCCTGCCGGTGGCTGTGCCGGCCATTGCGAGCTGCATGGTGGTTGCCGGGAAGCTGTTGGCTGGGGCGTTTGGGTTGCCGCTTGTGTCGTGTCGAGCTGACAGCTGGCTGCCTGCCTGCGCTACTGACGCGACGGAGGTGTCTGGGGCACCCTTGTCACCCGTGTCACCCTGACCACCCTCATCTGACTGCGCCAGGCGGCGGCCGTTGGATGTGGTGTGAAGCAGCTCCCCGCCCTGACAGGCAGGGACAGGCGATGGCAGGCAATGTCGGCATCAACGTCCACATCATCATCATCATCATCATCGTCATAATACTTTAGTCATGTGTGGTACAGGTTCGGCTGTCAACATTACAAGTGTAACTACTCTCTCCAAAGAAAACATTGAGTCGTGGCATGTCATAGCACAGTTGGTAAGACAGCCTGCATAATGGTTGCTGCTTATCAGTCAGTACTAGATAGCAGCGCTTGCATGCTGCTAGCCTGGTACCTTGCAGTGCGTCAAGTTGCCAAGCTTCATGGGTGGAGCATGTGACACATGAATTGTAGCTACAGCACACATTTTTCAAAACACCAGTGTCATTCTTGCTTGCCGCTATACTTTATGTTGGCAGGTGTTATAGCCTGATCTAGCAGCATGCAGCATAGTGCAAGCGAGCACAAGGATGCAGATGGTGCGTGCAGTACAGGGCTGGGTCTGCCAGACTGCCAGTGGCGGCTCTGGCGCAGCACCCCACCTGCCAGATGCTGAATGTTGGCGGCAGCAGTGGGTCGGCCGATGGCTGCATCTCAATCATTCTGACATGAAGCAGGGGAAGCAGTAGCAGCAGCAGCAGCAGCAGCAGGAGGGACAGCAGCAGCGGCAGCAGCAGGTTGTCAGCATGTCTGAGGAGGTGGTGTGAGCACAGCAAGCGCTGATTGTCATACGGCTGACTGCGTTCGGACCCTGATGTATTGCTGCCTTCAAGTACATGCAGTACTGCTCCAAAGGCAGTGGCATCCGCATCACTGTACACTGGGTGGGCGTCAGAGTATTGCAACCATGAGAGGCGAAACTCGCGGCACAGCAGTAAGGGCATGCCATAGTGCGGGTTGCACACAACCTACTCTCACCGAAGCCTCCTGCCAAAAGGGCCGCCGGTTCCAATGTTTTTGCAGCAGGACTCGCGGCTGGCGTGGCAGCAGTACCATCCTTCATCCGGGCACAGCATCCCAGAGGAGCACCTGGGGCCAGCCAGGGCAATCGGGACAGCAGCGAACATGCACAGCAGCAGCAGCGCAAGGGCTGCGACCATGCTGGCCTGCAGGCTGCAGGGTGCCAAGTACGCGTGCATGGCTGTGCCGTGGACGGCAAGGGAGATACCTGCAGCATCAGCCGCAGCAGCAGACACGGTATGTGTTGACTGCTGATGATGCTGCACATGCTGTTGTGGCATTGCACAAAGCAGGGTTTGCACCAGAAGGTGGCCAAGTAGGTGCGTAGTGGTGCCGCTTTGCTGGCAGCTGCTGTCATCAAGCACACGTGGCTGTACAGTCATCGTTGATTGTGAAATGACATGTCGCAAATCTGTGCACAACAACCTTGGAAGGGGCCGATGGCGCTGATGCTATGGCTTGAATGGATAATATGATGATGATGATGATGATGAACCTTGGAAGTTGTTGGTCGCTGAGTCAGCAAGTTACAGCAGCAAGTGCGCAGACTTGCATCTCACGCTTTGGGACTCAACAGTGTGCACTCTAAACAGTGCTAAAACCATCAGGCTGATCCACTTCGATAATTCTGCAGGCAAATCATGGTCCATGCACTGAGGCATGTCACACAGCTGCTGCGCAGCATGCTGCTGCTGCTGTCACTGAATGTCAAACACACCTCACCAACTCAGGTGAAGCCTAGACACTTACAGTTAGCAGCTTTATGAGAACAATGAGTCGGAACCTGGGCTGGAATTCTGCAGCAGACACAGACGAACATGCCAGCTTGATCAAATGGCAGGCTGCCATGAATGGCTGCCATGCATATATGCCACATGCAATGGCTATGATGCAGAAAGGAGCCATGATGCACAAGCCAGAATGGAAGGCAGAGCCAATTATAGATGGTCAAGCACGAAATTACATGTTCATCCAGCAATCTACCGTGCCATCGCTGATGACGCGGACCAATGTTAGCTGCCCACCTGATCTCCCTGCACGCTGGCAATGCTTGATAAACTTTAGCGAGACACAGCATGATACTCTAGGTGCGAGTGGTGATTGAGCCGGCGCATCAAGCCCCTAAATGCCGACAGCGACGTTCCGAGGGTCTTCCGCTGAGCACTGACTGAGTCAAACCTAGGAGTGCTACAAGCAGGTCAACCGTAACCGTCGTCGCCCCAGCTTAAAGTCTTTGAGACTAACACTAAAGCTTTGTTGCTATACCGCCAAAATAATCGTCTCAGAACTTGTCAACAGAGTTGCGGTTGCCGAGGCGGGCCATGACCTGATAGATCAGGCCTGGTCGAGACGGTTGGGAGGCACACCAAAGCACAGTGAGCAGGCCATACGGTGAAACTTACTCCTTCGCTTTCAAAAACGACGAGAAAACAATAATTAACGTCTTCGTTGCCCTCAACGAGGTAAACAGCCCAAGAACCCCAGCCAACTTTTCCAAAGATTTGCAGACAAGAAGACACTACAAAGCACACTGCTGCCACTGCAGCACTATTCCCGGCGTCCTAATGTATGCAACCAAGTCACGCATGTCATGTGTGGCATGTGTGAACCATGTGCATTGAGAGGGTAAAGTGTGCACATTGCACAACGTGAGACCGTCTGAGTGACTCAGCATGCGTGATGGCACCCGGCAGAGGCCTGCATGGATGGCGCTGCCAGGCTGCATGCCGGTTGAACCAGTGCCATGGCACGTGCCATTACAAGGCAGTGCAATGCCTTGCCAGACCTGGTGAAGCGCCGGCAATTGCGAGATCAGCAGCCGCAGGGCAGAGCAGCGTGCCACGCTACCAGCAAGGCGAGACAGCGGCAGTAGTAATCGTGGCCATGATGCACCTGGCAGTGGTTGCATGGGGCTTGATATCAGGGCACTATGGCGGCGGTTCTGTGGCAGAGACCTTGATGGTTGGCTACACATATTTGCTTAAACAGGTGGGTGCGGTTTTGTATGCGCAGCTGGGGTTTGTCGCTGGCGGTTGACTGCTGCATGCGGCATGTAGCGCCCAAAAGCACTAGTAGGGTGCCCGGCATGGTTCAAAGGGCTTATACCGATGTTATTATGTTACCGTGTGAGTAAATCAACTTTCAAAGACTGCCTCGCTGAGCACGGCTTGCAGGAGAGCAGCAGCATTTGTAGGAGCTTTGTTGGGGTGTGTGAAAGCTGAACTTCGGCGATCGACTTGTGCAGTAGACAAGTCACACAATAGTCTGTTGGTGTATGGCTGCAATATGAATGGTACGCACTGCAGGAAGGTTAAAAGGCCTTTGTAACGGGACACAGCACTGCATGCACGCAAAAAATTGAAACTAGGGGTTGGCGGTGCATAGCTTACAATCTTTCATAAACGTACGGGTGCCTGTTTCCGCAGAGCAGAGCGGCAAAGCAAGCATCTGCTGTGCCTGAGATGCATGATGCTTGCAAGGCAAGATGGAGCAACGCTGTTGTTTTTTTAGACATGTGCTACATGAGCTTTTGGTACAGTTGTACTTGATGAAGAGGGAGCTGTGCTGTGCAATTTTGCCTGAATGTCCATGCAATGCGGCCACAAAACAAAATCAACTGGGTCATGCAAACATTGGTCAGCTGGTAACTCAAGACTTTTGCCACTCAAGACGTCTGCCACATAGTGTGTGATCCCAGCAGCAGGCAGGGCTGGCCACTGCAGCGCTGCTGGCAGTGCTGAAGATGCACAAGGGCCTCGCCAGTCGAACACAGTCGCACTGATGGCACCAATACCCAGTTGCTAGCGAGCAGGAATGGCAGGGCTGCAGAGTAGGCCGCTGTATCTGCACAAGCACAAGCAAGCCTGCAGGTGACAGCCGTTGAAACTAAAGCGCAGTGGCTGGCGAATACTGCACGCCGGACAGTGCATCATTATGCCTGTGTGCAGGTAGCCTGAGGTGTCGAACAGGCAGCCAATCATTGGCACCATGCAACGTCTTGTTCGTGGCACATAATTGCTTGTGCCAAACAACGGCACTTGTGCTTGAAGCAGGTACATTTCTAACAACAAGCTGCGCACGATGGGGCATTGCCACAACACAAACGGTGGCCCTACAGCAGTCCTGCAAAAATGCCACCACACGGCAAACAACCTCCAGGTCTCAATTGAGACGATAACCCCCGCCCCAAACAACCGTTGGCTCTGCACCAACATTGCCGCTCAAATCTCGGCCTGCAGCTCTGGATCTACAATCTGGATAGTGGTTGCGGCCAGTTACACGCACAAGGCTGCCCGACCGTCGGCGCTGCTGCTGGTCACTCAGACATACACATAAGCGACTTGCGTGACTTGATGCAGGCCATGGCCTGCAAATGTGAACTTGATGCGATAGGTAACTCACTGCCGTCCTGGCCTGACATCAACATGGTTTTGTCTTGCTTCAAATCAACTGAAGGTTGATGACAACTCCAGGTTGAGTTCATTCCTTTAGGCTGAAGTCAGTATCATACTCCCTGCATGATGCTGTAGTGCCGGCAGTGACGGTTCTGAAAGCCCTGCCACCACATGATGATGCTACGACAGGCTAGTCCTGCGACATGGGGCATGCAATGAGATTATAGGGACTCGAGCATCAGTGGCCAAGAACTGCAATGCTGTGCGAGGAAATGTTGGGACAGGCTTGGACACCAAATCAAGGGCAATGCTGCAACAACACCTGCACCAAATGCGCAGGTAGCGCTACAAATGTCGTGCGGCAAGCCTAGTTGGTTGTAGTGCATACCTGCAGGACTGTGGAGCTGCCGGCCTAGCTGCTGCGCTGAAACATCTTGCAGCTGGCAGCCAGCTATACAGTGTATAGTATGTACAGCTTCATGCATCTGATAAACACTCTGCAATGCGTTGCTCCATCATGCTGCGTTGACAACACATGTTTGCAGGTGCCACACCATCATGACAGCATGCCGCTGTTCACCGAGTTGTCTTGTACAGCTGTGATGTGTGGTATTATAACATAATGCTGGCATGGGCTTGAAACATGCTCACTCAAAACACATACGTGCACGTTGTTGTCCCACCACATGGTGCATGAAAGATGCTGAGCGAGCTTGCTGCAGCCAACTCCCCATGGTGCTGGCAGCATCATGCATGATGCGCTCGTCTGAAAATGTTGCAGTCGTATGGCTGGCCTGTCAACCACCGGTGTGACGACAACAATCATGCCACAACCCCGAGTACAACAAAACCATACACGCATAGATGGCGATACTTGAATGGCTCACTCGCATCTTGACCAGGCACGATCAGGCGGTGAGGGCGCGGCAGAACGTCATGTGTTTACGGCGGGCTGTGTGATGACCCGCACGTAGACTGCAGGCAGCAACGTTGCAACAGAGCGTGGCTGTACCTACATGCATGTCGCGTGCAGCACCTCCGCACATGTGCATGCGGCATGTACACCCTGCAAGCCTCTGTTCCAGCACACCTCCAGCACCCCACTCGCACACAAAGGAAGCGCACGCACAATTGCAAGCATCTGCTGGGAAGGCCTTTCAGGTGTGGGCACCATCGCCTAAAAAGGCACTGGTCGACCATTTGCAAAAGAGGCCAGACAGCTGCTGCTGCCACCTGATGAAACGCACATGAAAAGGCACGTGCCAGCGCACGTGAAAGCGTACAAGCCCCGCCCACTAGGGATTTGCACATGAGTGCCACATGCCAATGCACCCATCTGCCCTGTCAGTCCAACAACCGGCACAATAGCAACACGTATGATGCATCCTGCAGCAGCAGCAAGGCTGCTCAAACATGCAATGGGAGAGCCACATCACGTTAGGGGTGGGCCCACCAGGCAATGCACATCCTGCATGATCAAATCTCAAGAATTATCCTGAACGACATGATGCAGCGTGCAACACAACCAGGTGACGGAAGGATTTTACCGCCTCAGACTCACCCAAAAATGCACCTAAAGAATGCCAGGCCAGCTGGATTGAATTGCAAGTTGTGCACGCAACACTTGCATGTAGCCAACCTAATGGTGATTAAACTTGGTGGTGAGATGTGTGCAGTGAGCCCAGCATCATGCTGTTTTGGTTCTGGTGCATTAAATGCATACATTACTTTACATTGCATGCTTCACCGATACACGAGTGGGGGCCGCTGTCAGGCGCCAAATGAGGGCTCATGGGGGTTGCCTCCTAGAATTCATCACCGCCAGTGAATCAAACATTCGATCTGACAGAACGACGGAAACCAAATCATCAACGGGCTGCAAGTGCCAGAGCAGCACAATGAGACAGCAGGCGTCCGTTATCAACAACGGGCATCCAGCTGCCACCACGCTTGATGTGCAGCTACAAACATGCTTGGCTCATGAGCTGGTCAGCTGCAGGCTCCCAACCAAGCTCACAATTCGATGCATTGGCAGAGGCAACCAATCACCATGCCTTTTGCCTTATTCTGGCGGGCATTCCGCAGCACCACCGGGCCGCATCACCTTCCTGTGGGATGTGCAATCACTTGCCAGCCGGGGCCATCCTAGATTTCTTGCGCTCTTGCTTTCCCACCTCCTCCCCCCTCCGCAGCAGCCCCTGCAGCGTCAAACCAGCAGCAGCAGCAGCAGCGGCGGCGGCGGCGGCGGCAGCAGCACTTGAAACATGTACGCACGTACATGCCAGATGTACCTGCAGTTCCTCAGAGGTGCGCCGGTGGCACCAGTGCTGTCGCCGAAACAGGCTTGCCGTTGACTGCATGGTTTGGCAGCGCCAACGCTGTGGCAGAGCAGGGCGCTGTGCCCCACTGGGGTTGTGTCCGGCAAGGGCGTGGCTTCCACAGGCAGTCTGCTGCTCACTGTGTGATCAGTGGAGCAAGCTCACAGTTTGTTGGCACGTGTGGGGCACAGTGTGGGCCTACCTTGCGGCTGAACAGGGTGTGGCACGTCCCCAGGTCCTGCAGCAGTGATTGCTGCAACATGCATGCAGCTACCTCTTCGAAGCATGGAACACCGCGCCAGCCTACTGCCGTGCCTCCTATGATGTTAGCTCACCTGAGGCCTAGCAGAAGCACGCTGCATTCAATTAGACGCTTTACGACGCAGTCAGCACACAGCATCAAGCCACCACCGCGCGCACCTGCTGTCGTGACAAGGGCCCTAGAATCTTGTTCTTCGGCCAGTCCTCCAAGCGAGAGTCGCCGCCAACCCAGGGACGCACTTCTGTGTCTCTGGCGGTGTAGAACCCTTCCGTGATGACTCGTGAAGGCACGGGGCCCCTGCCGGTGGCTGTGCCGGCCATTGCGAGCTGCATGGTGGTTGCCGGGAAGCTGTTGGCTGGGGCGTTTGGGTTGCCGCTTGTGTCGTGTCGAGCTGACAGCTGGCTGCCTGCCTGCGCTACTGACGCGACGGAGGTGTCTGGGGCACCCTTGTCACCCGTGTCACCCTGACCACCCTCATCTGACTGCGCCAGGCGGCGGCCGTTGGATGTGGTGTGAAGCAGCTCCCCGCCCTGACAGGCAGGGACAGGCGATGGCAGGCAATGTCGGCATCAACGTCCACATCATCATCATCATCATCATCATCGTCATAATACTTTAGTCATGTGTGGTACAGGTTCGGCTGTCAACATTACAAGTGTAACTACTCTCTCCAAAGAAAACATTGAGTCGTGGCATGTCATAGCACAGTTGGTAAGACAGCCTGCATAATGGTTGCTGCTTATCAGTCAGTACTAGATAGCAGCGCTTGCATGCTGCTAGCCTGGTACCTTGCAGTGCGTCAAGTTGCCAAGCTTCATGGTGGAGCATGTGACACATGAATTGTAGCTACAGCACACATTTTTCAAAACACCAGTGTCATTCTTGCTTGCCGCCTATACTTTATGTTGGCAGGTGTTATAGCCTGATCTAGCAGCATGCAGCATAGTGCAAGCGAGCACAAGGATGCAGATGGTGCGTGCAGTACAGGGCTGGGTCTGCCAGACTGCCAGTGGCGGCTCTGGCGCAGCACCCCACCTGCCAGATGCTGAATGTTGGCGGCAGCAGTGGTCGGCCGATGGCTGCATCTCAATCATTCTGACATGAAGCAGGGGAAGCAGTAGCAGCAGCAGCAGCAGCAGCAGGAGGGACAGCAGCAGCGGCAGCAGCAGGTTGTCAGCATGTCTGAGGAGGTGGTGTGAGCACAGCAAGCGCTGATTGTCATACGGCTGACTGCGTTCGGACCCTGATGTATTGCTGCCTTCAAGTACATGCAGTACTGCTCCAAAGGCAGTGGCATCCGCATCACTGTACACTGGGTGGGCGTCAGAGTATTGCAACCATGAGAGGCGAAACTCGCGGCACAGCAGTAAGGGCATGCCATAGTGCGGGTTGCACACAACCTACTCTCACCGAAGCCTCCTGCCAAAAGGGGCCGCCGTTCCAATGTTTTGCAGCAGGACTCGCGGCTGGCGTGGCAGCAGTACCATCCTTCATCCGGGCACAGCATCCCAGAGGAGCACCTGGGGCCAGCCAGGGCAATCGGGACAGCAGCGAACATGCACAGCAGCAGCAGCGCAAGGGCTGCGACCATGCTGGCCTGCAGGCTGCAGGGTGCCAAGTACGCGTGCATGGCTGTGCCGTGGACGGCAAGGGAGATACCTGCAGCATCAGCCGCAGCAGCAGACACGGTATGTGTTGACTGCTGATGATGCTGCACATGCTGTTTGGCATTGCACAAAGCAGGGTTTGCACCAGAAGGTGGCCAAGTAGGTGCGTAGTGGTGCCGCTTTGCTGGCAGCTGCTGTCATCAAGCACACGTGGCTGTACAGTCATCGTTGATTGTGAAATGACATGTCGCAAATCTGTGCACAACAACCTTGGAAGGGCCGATGGCGCTGATGCTATGGCTTGAATGGATAATATGATGATGATGATGATGATGAACCTTGGAAGTTGTTGGTCGCTGAGTCAGCAAGTTACAGCAGCAAGTGCGCAGACTTGCATCTCACGCTTTGGGACTCAACAGTGTGCACTCTAAAACAGTGCTAAAACCATCAGGCTGATCCACTTCGATAATTCTGCAGGCAAATCATGGTCCATGCACTGAGGCATGTCACACAGCTGCTGCGCAGCATGCTGCTGCTGCTGTCACTGAATGTCAAAACACACCTCACCAACTCAGGTGAAGCCTAGGACACTTACAGTTAGCAGCTTTATGAGAACAATGAGTCGGAACCTGGGCTGGAATTCTGCAGCAGACACAGACGAACATGCCAGCTTGATCAAATGGCAGGCTGCCATGAATGGCTGCCATGCATATATGCCACATGCAATGGCTATGATGCAGAAAAGGAGCCATGATGCACAAGCCAGAATGGAAGGCAGAGCCAATTATAGATGGTCAAGCACGAAATTACATGTTTCATCCAGCAATCTACCGTGCCATCGCTGATGACGCGGACCAATGTTAGCTGCCCACCTGATCTCCCTGCACGCTGGCAATGCTTGATAAACTTTAGCGAGACACAGCATGATACTCTAGGTGCGAGTGGTTGATTGAGCCGGCGCATCAAGCCCCTAAATGCCGACAGCGACGTTCCGAGGGTCTTCCGCTGAGCACTGACTGAGTCAAACCTAGGAGTGCTACAAGCAGGTCAACCGTAACCGTCGTCGCCCCAGCTTAAAGTCTTTGAGACTAACACTAAAGCTTTGTTGCTATACCGCCAAAATAATCGTCTCAGAACTTGTCAACAGAGTTGCGGTTGCCGAGGCGGGCCATGACCTGATAGATCAGGCCTGGTCGAGACGGTTGGGAGGCACACCAAAGCACAGTGAGCAGGCCATACGGTGAAACTTACTCCTTCGCTTTCAAAAACGACGAGAAAACAATAATTAACGTCTTCGTTGCCCTCAACGAGGTAAACAGCCCAAGAACCCCAGCCAACTTTTCCAAAGATTTGCAGACAAGAAGACACTACAAAGCACACTGCTGCCACTGCAGCACTATTCCCGGCGTCCTAATGTATGCAACCAAGTCACGCATGTCATGTGTGGCATGTGTGAACCATGTGCATTGAGAGGGTAAAGTGTGCACATTGCACAACGTGAGACCGTCTGAGTGATCAGCATGCGTGATGGCACCCGGCAGAGGCCTGCATGGATGGCGCTGCCAGGCTGCATGCCGGTTGAACCAGTGCCATGGCACGTGCCATTACAAGGCAGTGCAATGCCTTGCCAGACCTGGTGAAGCGCCGGCAATTGCGAGATCAGCAGCCGCAGGGCAGAGCAGCGTGCCACGCTACCAGCAAGGCGAGACAGCGGCAGTAGTAATCGTGGCCATGATGCACCTGGCAGTGGTTGCATGGGGCTTGATATCAGGGCACTATGGCGCGGTTCTGTGGCAGAGACCTTGATGGTTGGCTACACATATTGCTTAAAACAGGTGGGTGCGGTTTTGTATGCGCAGCTGGGGTTTGTCGCTGGCGGTTGACTGCTGCATGCGGCATGTAGCGCCCAAAAGCACTAGTAGGGTGCCCGGCATGGTTCAAAGGGCTTATACCGATGTTATTATGTTACCGTGTGAGTAAATCAACTTTCAAAGGACTGCCTCGCTGAGCACGGCTTGCAGGAGAGCAGCAGCATTTGTAGGAGCTTTTTGGGGTGTGTGAAAGCTGAACTTCGGCGATCGACTTGTGCAGTAGACAAGTCACACAATAGTCTGTTGGTGTATGGCTGCATATGAATGGTACGCACTGCAGGAAGGTTAAAAGGCCTTTGTAACGGGACACAGCACTGCATGCACGCAAAAAATTGAACTAGGGGTTGGCGGTGCATAGCTTACAATCTTTCATAAACGTACGGGTGCCTGTTTCCGCAGAGCAGAGCGGCAAAGCAAGCATCTGCTGTGCCTGAGATGCATGATGCTTGCAAGGCAAGATGGAGCAACGCTGTTGTTTTTTTAGACATGTGCTACATGAGCTTTTGGTACATGTTGTACTTGATGAAGAGGGAGCTGTGCTGTGCAATTTTGCCTGAATGTCCATGCAATGCGGCCACAAAACAAAATCAACTGGGTCATGCAAACATTGGTCAGCTGGTAACTCAAGACTTTTGCCACTCAAGACGTCTGCCACATAGTGTGTGATCCAGCAGCAGGCAGGGCTGGCCACTGCAGCGCTGCTGGCAGTGCTGAAGATGCACAAGGGCCTCGCCAGTCGAACACAGTCGCACTGATGGCACCAATACCCAGTTGCTAGCGAGCAGGAATGGCAGGGCTGCAGAGTAGGCCGCTGTATCTGCACAAGCACAAGCAAGCCTGCAGGTGACAGCCGTTGAAACTAAAGCGCAGTGGCTGGCGAATACTGCACGCCGGACAGTGCATCATTATGCCTGTGTGCAGGTAGCCTGAGGTGTCGAACAGGCAGCCAATCATTGGCACCATGCAACGTCTTGTTCGTGGCACATAATTGCTTGTGCCAAACAACGGCACTTGTGCTTGAAGCAGGTACATTTCTAACAACAAGCTGCGCACGATGGGCATTGCCACAACACAAACGGTGGCCCTACAGCAGTCCTGCAAAAATGCCACCACACGGCAAACAACCTCCAGGTCTCAATTGAGACGATAACCCCCGCCCCAAACAACCGTTGGCTCTGCACCAACATTGCCGCTCAAATCTCGGCCTGCAGCTCTGGATCTACAATCTGGATAGTGGTTGCGGCCAGTTACACGCACAAGGCTGCCCGACCGTCGGCGCTGCTGCTGGTCACTCAGACATACACATAAGCGACTTGCGTGACTTGATGCAGGCCATGGCCTGCAAATGTGAACTTGATGCGATAGGTAACTCACTGCCGTCCTGGCCTGACATCAACATGGTTTTGTCTTGCTTCAAATCAACTGAAGGTTGATGACAACTCCAGGTTGAGTTCATTCCTTTAGGCTGAAGTCAGTATCATACTCCCTGCATGATGCTGTAGTGCCGCAGTGACGGTTCTGAAAGCCCTGCCACCACATGATGATGCTACGACAGGCTAGTCCTGCGACATGGGGCATGCAATGAGATTATAGGGACTCGAGCATCAGTGGCCAAGAACTGCAATGCTGTGCGAGGAAATGTTGGGACAGGCTTGGACACCAAATCAAGGGCAATGCTGCAACAACACCTGCACCAAATGCGCAGGTAGCGCTACAAATGTCGTGCGGCAAGCCTAGTTGGTTGTAGTGCATACCTGCAGGACTGTGGAGCTGCCGGCCTAGCTGCTGCGCTGAAACATCTTGCAGCTGGCAGCCAGCTATACAGTGTATAGTATGTACAGCTTCATGCATCTGATAAACACTCTGCAATGCGTTGCTCCATCATGCTGCGTTGACAACACATGTTTGCAGTGCCACACCATCATGACAGCATGCCGCTGTTCACCGAGTTGTCTTGTACAGCTGTGATGTGTGGTATTATAACATAATGCTGGCATGGGCTTGAAACATGCTCACTCAAAACACATACGTGCACGTTGTTGTCCCACCACATGGTGCATGAAAGATGCTGAGCGAGCTTGCTGCAGCCAACTCCCCATGGTGCTGGCAGCATCATGCATGATGCGCTCGTCTGAAAATGTTGCAGTCGTATGGCTGGCCTGTCAACCACCGGTGTGACGACAACAATCATGCCACAACCCCGAGTACAACAAACCATACACGCATAGATGGCGATACTTGAATGGCTCACTCGCATCTTGACCAGGCACGATCAGGCGGTGAGGGCGCGGCAGAACGTCATGTGTTTACGGCGGGCTGTGTGATGACCCGCACGTAGACTGCAGGCAGCAACGTTGCAACAGAGCGTGGCTGTACCTACATGCATGTCGCGTGCAGCACCTCCGCACATGTGCATGCGGCATGTACACCCTGCAAGCCTCTGTTCCAGCACACCTCCAGCACCCCACTCGCACACAAGGAAGCGCACGCACAATTGCAAGCATCTGCTGGGAAGGCCTTTCAGGTGTGGGCACCATCGCCTAAAAAGGCACTGGTCGACCATTTGCAAAAGAGGCCAGACAGCTGCTGCTGCCACCTGATGAAACGCACATGAAAAGGCACGTGCCAGCGCACGTGAAAGCGTACAAGCCCGCCCACTAGGGATTTGCACATGAGTGCCACATGCCAATGCACCCATCTGCCCTGTCAGTCCAACAACCGGCACAATAGCAACACGTATGATGCATCCTGCAGCAGCAGCAAGGCTGCTCAAACATGCAATGGGAGAGCCACATCACGTTAGGGGTGGGCCCACCAGGCAATGCACATCCTGCATGATCAAATCTCAAGAATTATCCTGAACGACATGATGCAGCGTGCAACACAACCAGGTGACGGAAGGATTTTACCGCCTCAGACTCACCCAAAAATGCACCTAAAGAATGCCAGGCCAGCTGGATTGAATTGCAAGTTGTGCACGCAACACTTGCATGTAGCCAACCTAATGGTGATTAAACTTGGTGGTGAGATGTGTGCAGTGAGCCCAGCATCATGCTGTTTTGGTTCTGGTGCATTAAATGCATACATTACTTTACATTGCATGCTTCACCGATACACGAGTGGGGGCCGCTGTCAGGCGCCAAATGAGGGCTCATGGGGGTTGCCTCCTAGAATTCATCACCGCCAGTGAATCAAACATTCGATCTGACAGAACGACGGAAACCAAATCATCAACGGGCTGCAAGTGCCAGAGCAGCACAATGAGACAGCAGGCGTCCGTTATCAACAACGGGCATCCAGCTGCCACCACGCTTGATGTGCAGCTACAAACATGCTTGGCTCATGAGCTGGTCAGCTGCAGGCTCCCAACCAAGCTCACAATTCGATGCATTGGCAGAGGCAACCAATCACCATGCCTTTTGCCTTATTCTGGCGGGCATTCCGCAGCACCACCGGGCCGCATCACCTTCCTGTGGGATGTGCAATCACTTGCCAGCCGGGGCCATCCTAGATTTCTTGCGCTCTTGCTTTCCCACCTCCTCCCCCCTCCGCAGCAGCCCCTGCAGCGTCAAACCAGCAGCAGCAGCAGCAGCCGGGCGGCGGCGGCGGCGGCAGCAGCACTTGAAACATGTACGCACGTACATGCCAGATGTACCTGCAGTTCCTCAGAGGTGCGCCGGTGGCACCAGTGCTGTCGCCGAAACAGGCTTGCCGTTGACTGCATGGTTTGGCAGCGCCAACGCTGTGGCAGAGCAGGGCGCTGTGCCCCACTGGGGTTGTGTCCGGCAAGGCGTGGCTTCCACAGGCAGTCTGCTGCTCACTGTGTGATCAGTGGAGCAAGCTCACAGTTTGTTGGCACGTGTGGGGCACAGTGTGGGCCTACCTTGCGGCTGAACAGGGTGTGGCACGTCCCCAGGTCCTGCAGCAGTGATTGCTGCAACATGCATGCAGCTACCTCTTCGAAGCATGGAACACCGCGCCAGCCTACTGCCGTGCCTCCTATGATGTTAGCTCACCTGAGGCCTAGCAGAAGCACGCTGCATTCAATTAGACGCTTTACGACGCAGTCAGCACACAGCATCAAGCCACCACCGCGCGCACCTGCTGTCGTGACAAGGGCCCTAGAATCTTGTTCTTCGGCCAGTCCTCCAAGCGAGAGTCGCCGCCAACCCAGGGACGCACTTCTGTGTCTCTGGCGGTGTAGAACCCTTCCGTGATGACTCGTGAAGGCACGGGGCCCCTGCCGGTGGCTGTGCCGGCCATTGCGAGCTGCATGGTGGTTGCCGGGAAGCTGTTGGCTGGGGCGTTTGGGTTGCCGCTTGTGTCGTGTCGAGCTGACAGCTGGCTGCCTGCCTGCGCTACTGACGCGACGGAGGTGTCTGGGGCACCCTTGTCACCCGTGTCACCCTGACCACCCTCATCTGACTGCGCCAGGCGGCGGCCGTTGGATGTGGTGTGAAGCAGCTCCCCGCCCTGACAGGCAGGGACAGGCGATGGCAGGCAATGTCGGCATCAACGTCCACATCATCATCATCATCATCATCATCGTCATAATACTTTAGTCATGTGTGGTACAGGTTCGGCTGTCAACATTACAAGTGTAACTACTCTCTCCAAAGAAACATTGAGTCGTGGCATGTCATAGCACAGTTGGTAAGACAGCCTGCATAATGGTTGCTGCTTATCAGTCAGTACTAGATAGCAGCGCTTGCATGCTGCTAGCCTGGTACCTTGCAGTGCGTCAAGTTGCCAAGCTTCATGGGTGGAGCATGTGACACATGAATTGTAGCTACAGCACACATTTTTCAAAACACCAGTGTCATTCTTGCTTGCCGCTATACTTTATGTTGGCAGGTGTTATAGCCTGATCTAGCAGCATGCAGCATAGTGCAAGCGAGCACAAGGATGCAGATGGTGCGTGCAGTACAGGGCTGGGTCTGCCAGACTGCCAGTGGCGGCTCTGGCGCAGCACCCCACCTGCCAGATGCTGAATGTTGGCGGCAGCAGTGGGTCGGCCGATGGCTGCATCTCAATCATTCTGACATGAAGCAGGGGAAGCAGTAGCAGCAGCAGCAGCAGCAGCAGGAGGGACAGCAGCAGCGGCAGCAGCAGGTTGTCAGCATGTCTGAGGAGGTGGTGTGAGCACAGCAAGCGCTGATTGTCATACGGCTGACTGCGTTCGGACCCTGATGTATTGCTGCCTTCAAGTACATGCAGTACTGCTCCAAAGGCAGTGGCATCCGCATCACTGTACACTGGGTGGGCGTCAGAGTATTGCAACCATGAGAGGCGAAACTCGCGGCACAGCAGTAAGGGCATGCCATAGTGCGGGTTGCACACAACCTACTCTCACCGAAGCCTCCTGCCAAAAGGGCCGCCGGTTCCAATGTTTTTGCAGCAGGACTCGCGGCTGGCGTGGCAGCAGTACCATCCTTCATCCGGGCACAGCATCCCAGAGGAGCACCTGGGGCCAGCCAGGGCAATCGGGACAGCAGCGAACATGCACAGCAGCAGCAGCGCAAGGGCTGCGACCATGCTGGCCTGCAGGCTGCAGGGTGCCAAGTACGCGTGCATGGCTGTGCCGTGGACGGCAAGGGAGATACCTGCAGCATCAGCCGCAGCAGCAGACACGGTATGTGTTGACTGCTGATGATGCTGCACATGCTGTTGTGGCATTGCACAAAGCAGGGTTTGCACCAGAAGGTGGCCAAGTAGGTGCGTAGTGGTGCCGCTTTGCTGGCAGCTGCTGTCATCAAGCACACGTGGCTGTACAGTCATCGTTGATTGTGAAATGACATGTCGCAAATCTGTGCACAACAACCTTGGAAGGGGCCGATGGCGCTGATGCTATGGCTTGAATGGATAATATGATGATGATGATGATGATGAACCTTGGAAGTTGTTGGTCGCTGAGTCAGCAAGTTACAGCAGCAAGTGCGCAGACTTGCATCTCACGCTTTGGGACTCAACAGTGTGCACTCTAAACAGTGCTAAAACCATCAGGCTGATCCACTTCGATAATTCTGCAGGCAAATCATGGTCCATGCACTGAGGCATGTCACACAGCTGCTGCGCAGCATGCTGCTGCTGCTGTCACTGGAATGTCAAACACACCTCACCAACTCAGGTGAAGCCTAGACACTTACAGTTAGCAGCTTTATGAGAACAATGAGTCGGAACCTGGGCTGGAATTCTGCAGCAGACACAGACGAACATGCCAGCTTGATCAAATGGCAGGCTGCCATGAATGGCTGCCATGCATATATGCCACATGCAATGGCTATGATGCAGAAAGGAGCCATGATGCACAAGCCAGAATGGAAGGCAGAGCCAATTATAGATGGTCAAGCACGAAATTACATGTTCATCCAGCAATCTACCGTGCCATCGCTGATGACGCGGACCAATGTTAGCTGCCCACCTGATCTCCCTGCACGCTGGCAATGCTTGATAAACTTTAGCGAGACACAGCATGATACTCTAGGTGCGAGTGGTGATTGAGCCGGCGCATCAAGCCCCTAAATGCCGACAGCGACGTTCCGAGGGTCTTCCGCTGAGCACTGACTGAGTCAAACCTAGGAGTGCTACAAGCAGGTCAACCGTAACCGTCGTCGCCCCAGCTTAAAGTCTTTGAGACTAACACTAAAGCTTTGTTGCTATACCGCCAAAATAATCGTCTCAGAACTTGTCAACAGAGTTGCGGTTGCCGAGGCGGGCCATGACCTGATAGATCAGGCCTGGTCGAGACGGTTGGGAGGCACACCAAAGCACAGTGAGCAGGCCATACGGTGAAACTTACTCCTTCGCTTTCAAAAACGACGAGAAAACAATAATTAACGTCTTCGTTGCCCTCAACGAGGTAAACAGCCCAAGAACCCCAGCCAACTTTTCCAAAGATTTGCAGACAAGAAGACACTACAAAGCACACTGCTGCCACTGCAGCACTATTCCCGGCGTCCTAATGTATGCAACCAAGTCACGCATGTCATGTGTGGCATGTGTGAACCATGTGCATTGAGAGGGTAAAGTGTGCACATTGCACAACGTGAGACCGTCTGAGTGACTCAGCATGCGTGATGGCACCCGGCAGAGGCCTGCATGGATGGCGCTGCCAGGCTGCATGCCGGTTGAACCAGTGCCATGGCACGTGCCATTACAAGGCAGTGCAATGCCTTGCCAGACCTGGTGAAGCGCCGGCAATTGCGAGATCAGCAGCCGCAGGGCAGAGCAGCGTGCCACGCTACCAGCAAGGCGAGACAGCGGCAGTAGTAATCGTGGCCATGATGCACCTGGCAGTGGTTGCATGGGGCTTGATATCAGGGCACTATGGCGGCGGTTCTGTGGCAGAGACCTTGATGGTTGGCTACACATATTTGCTTAAACAGGTGGGTGCGGTTTTGTATGCGCAGCTGGGGTTTGTCGCTGGCGGTTGACTGCTGCATGCGGCATGTAGCGCCCAAAAGCACTAGTAGGGTGCCCGGCATGGTTCAAAGGGCTTATACCGATGTTATTATGTTACCGTGTGAGTAAATCAACTTTCAAAGACTGCCTCGCTGAGCACGGCTTGCAGGAGAGCAGCAGCATTTGTAGGAGCTTTGTTGGGGTGTGTGAAAGCTGAACTTCGGCGATCGACTTGTGCAGTAGACAAGTCACACAATAGTCTGTTGGTGTATGGCTGCATTATGAATGGTACGCACTGCAGGAAGGTTAAAAGGCCTTTGTAACGGGACACAGCACTGCATGCACGCAAAAATTGAAACTAGGGGTTGGCGGTGCATAGCTTACAATCTTTCATAAACGTACGGGTGCCTGTTTCCGCAGAGCAGAGCGGCAAAGCAAGCATCTGCTGTGCCTGAGATGCATGATGCTTGCAAGGCAAGATGGAGCAACGCTGTTGTTTTTTTTAGACATGTGCTACATGAGCTTTTGGTACAGTTGTTGTACTTGATGAAGAGGGAGCTGTGCTGTGCAATTTTGCCTGAATGTCCATGCAATGCGGCCACAAACAAAATCAACTGGGTCATGCAAACATTGGTCAGCTGGTAACTCAAGACTTTTGCCACTCAAGACGTCTGCCACATAGTGTGTGATCCCAGCAGCAGGCAGGGCTGGCCACTGCAGCGCTGCTGGCAGTGCTGAAGATGCACAAGGGCCTCGCCAGTCGAACACAGTCGCACTGATGGCACCAATACCCAGTTGCTAGCGAGCAGGAATGGCAGGGCTGCAGAGTAGGCCGCTGTATCTGCACAAGCACAAGCAAGCCTGCAGGTGACAGCCGTTGAAACTAAAGCGCAGTGGCTGGCGAATACTGCACGCCGGACAGTGCATCATTATGCCTGTGTGCAGGTAGCCTGAGGTGTCGAACAGGCAGCCAATCATTGGCACCATGCAACGTCTTGTTCGTGGCACATAATTGCTTGTGCCAAACAACGGCACTTGTGCTTGAAGCAGGTACATTTCTAACAACAAGCTGCGCACGATGGGGCATTGCCACAACACAAACGGTGGCCCTACAGCAGTCCTGCAAAAATGCCACCACACGGCAAACAACCTCCAGGTCTCATTGAGACGATAACCCCCGCCCCAAACAACCGTTGGCTCTGCACCAACATTGCCGCTCAAATCTCGGCCTGCAGCTCTGGATCTACAATCTGGATAGTGGTTGCGGCCAGTTACACGCACAAGGCTGCCCGACCGTCGGCGCTGCTGCTGGTCACTCAGACATACACATAAGCGACTTGCGTGACTTGATGCAGGCCATGGCCTGCAAATGTGAACTTGATGCGATAGGTAACTCACTGCCGTCCTGGCCTGACATCAACATGGTTTTGTCTTGCTTCAAATCAACTGAAGGTTGATGACAACTCCAGGTTGAGTTCATTCCTTTAGGCTGAAGTCAGTATCATACTCCCTGCATGATGCTGTAGTGCCGGCAGTGACGGTTCTGAAAGCCCTGCCACCACATGATGATGCTACGACAGGCTAGTCCTGCGACATGGGGCATGCAATGAGATTATAGGGACTCGAGCATCAGTGGCCAAGAACTGCAATGCTGTGCGAGGAATGTTGGGACAGGTTTGGACACCAATCAAGGGCAATGCTGCAACAACACCTGCACCAAATGCGCAGGTAGCGCTACAAATGTCGTGCGGCAAGCCTAGTTGGTTGTAGTGCATACCTGCAGGACTGTGGAGCTGCCGGCCTAGCTGCTGCGCTGAAACATCTTGCAGCTGGCAGCCAGCTATACAGTGTATAGTATGTACAGCTTCATGCATCTGATGACACTCTGCAATGCGTTGCTCCATCATGCTGCGTTGACAACACATGTTTGCAGGTGCCACACCATCATGGCAGCATGCCGCTGTTCACCGAGTTTCTTGTACAGTTGTGATGTGTGGTATTATAACATAATGCTGGCATGGGCTTGGAAACGTGCTCACTCAAAACACATACGTGCACGTTGTTGTCCCACCACATGGTGCATGAAAGATGCTGAGCGAGCTTGCTGCAGCCAACTCCCCATGGTGCTGGCAGCATCATGCATGATGCGCTCGTCTGAAAATGTTGCAGTCGTATGGCTGGCCTGTCAACCACCGGTGTGACGACAACAATCATGCCACAACCCCAGTACAACAGAACCATACACGCATAGATGGCGATACTTGAATGGCTCACTCGCATCTGGACCAGGCACGATCAGGCGGTGAGGGCGCGGCAGAACGTCATGTGTTTACGGCGGGCTGTTGATGACCTGCACGTAGACTGCAGGCAGCAACGTTGCAACAGAGCGTGGCTGTACCTACACGCATGTCGCGTGCAGCACCTCCGCACATGTGCATGCGGCATGTACACCCTGCAAGCCTCTGTTCCAGCACACCTCCAGCACCCCACTCGCACACAAAGGAAGCGCACACACAATTGCAAGCATCTGCTGGGAAGGCCTTTCAGGTGTGGGCACCATCGCCTGAAAAGGCACTGGTCGACAGCATTTGCAAAAGAGGCCAGACAGCTGCTGCTGCCACCTGATGAAACGCACATGAAAAGGCACGTGCCAGCGCACGTGAAAGCGTACAAGCCCGCCCACTAGGGATTTGCACATGAGTGCCACATGCCAATGCACCCATCTGCCCTGTCAGTCCAACAACCGGCACATAGCAACACGTAGATGCATCCTGCAGCAGCAGCAAGGCTGCTCAAACATGCAATGGGAGAGCCACATCACGTTAGGGGTGGGCCCACCAGGCAATGCACATCCTGCATGATCAAATCTCAAGAATTATCCTGAACGACATGATGCAGCGTGCAACACAACCAGGTGACGGAAGGATTTTACCGCCTCAGACTCACCCAAAAATGCACCTAAAGAATGCCAGGCCAGCTGGATTGAATTGCAAGTTGTGCACGCAAACTTGCATGTAGCCAACCTAATGGTGATTAAACTTGGTGGTGAGATGTGTGCAGTGAGCCTAGCATCATGCTGTTTTGGTTCTGGTGCATTAAATGCATACATTACTTTACATTGCATGCTTCACCGATACACGAGTGGGGGCCGCTGTCAGGAGCCAAATGAGGGCTCATGGGGGTTGCCTCCTAGAATTCATCACCGCCAGTGAATCAAACATTCGATCTGAAAGAACGACAGAAACCAAATCATCAACGGGCTGCAAGTGCCAGAGCAGCAAAGTGAGACAGCAGGCGTCCGTTATCAACAACGGGCATCCAGCTGCCACCACGCTTGATGTGCAGCTACAAACATGCTTGGCTCATGAGCTGGTCAGCTGCAGGCTCCCAACCAAGCTCACATTTGATGCATTGGCAGAGGCAACCAATCACCATGCCTTTTGCCTTATTCTGGCGGGCATTCTGCAGCACCACCGGGCCGCATCACCTTCCTGTGGGATGTGCAAGTCACTTGCCAGCCGGGGCCATCCTAGATTTCTTGCGCTCTTGCTTTCCCACCTCCTCCCCCCTTCGCAGCAGCCCCTGCAGCGTCAAACCAGCAGCAGCAGCAGCAGCAGCAGCGGCGGCGGCGGCGGCGGCAGCAGCACTTGAAACATGTACGCACGTACATGCCAGATGTACCTGCAGTTCCTCAGAGGTGCGCCGGTGGCACCAGTGCTGTCGCCGAAACAGGCTTGCCGTTGACTGCATGGTTTGGCAGCGCCAACGCTGTGGCAGAGCAGGGCGCTGTGCCCCACTGGGGTTGTGTCCGGCAAGGGCGTGGCTTCCACAGGCAGTCTGCTGCTCACTGTGTGATCAGTGGAGCAAGCTCACAGTTTGTTGGCACGTGCGGGGCACAGTGTGGGCCTACCTTGCGGCTGAACAGGGTGTGGCACGTCCCCAGGTCCTGCAGCAGTGATTGCTGCAACATGCATGCAGCTACCTCTTCGAAGCATGGAACACCGTGCCAGCCTACTGCCGTGCCTCCTGTGATGTTAGCTCACCTGAGGCCTAGCAGAAGCACGCTGCATTCAATTAGACGCTTTACGACGCAGTCAGCACACAGCATCAAGCCACCACCGCGCGCACCTGCTGTCGTGACAATGGCCCTAGAATCTTGTTCTTCGGCCAGTCCTCCAAGCGAGAGTCGCCGCCAACCCAGGGACGCACTTCTGTGTCTCTGGCGGTGTAGAACCCTTCCGTGATGACTCGTGACGGCACGGGGCCCCTGCCGGTGGCTGTGCCGGCCATTGCGAGCTGCATGGTGGTTGCCGGGAAGCTGTTGGCTGGGGCGTTTGGGTTACCGCTTGTGTCGTGTCGAGCTGACAGCTGGCTGCCTGCCTGCGCTACTGACGCGACGGAGGTGTCTGGGGCACCCTTGTCACCCGTGTCACCCTGACCACCCTCATCTGACTGCGCCAGGCGGCGGCCGTTGGAAGTGGTGTGAAGCAGCTCCCCGCCCTGACAGGCAGGGACAGGCGATGGCAGGCAATGTCGGCATCAACGTCCACATCATCATCATCATCCATCATCATCATCATCATCATCATCATCATCATCATCATCATCATCATCATCGTCATAATACTTTAGTCATGTGTGGTACAGGTTCGGCTGTCAACATTACAAGTGTAACTACTCTCTCCAAAGAAAACATTGAGTCGTGGCATGTCATAGCACAGTTGGTAAGACAGCCTGCATATTGGTTGCTGCTTATCAGTCAGTACTAGATAGCAGCGCTTGCATGCTGCCAGCCTGGTACCTTGCAGTGCGTCAAGTTGCCAAGCTTCATGGGTGGAGCATGTGACACATGAATTGTAGCTACAGCACACATTTTTCAAAAAACCAGTGTCATTCTTGCTTGCCGCTATACTTTATGTTGGCAGGTGTTGTAGCCTGATCTAGCAGCATGCAGCATAGTGGAAGCGAGCACAAGGATGCAGATGGTGCGTGCAGTACAGGGCTGGGTCTGCCAGACTGCCAGTGGCGGCTCTGGCGCAGCACCCCACCTGCCAGATGCTGAATGTTGGCGGCAGCAGTGGGTCGGCCGATGGCTGCATCTCAATCATTCTGACATGAAGCAGGGGAAGCAGTAGCAGCAGCAGCAGCAGCAGCAGGAGGGACAGCAGCAGCGGCAGCAGCAGGTTGTCAGCATGTCTGAGGAGGTGTTGTGAGCACAGCAAGCGCTGATTGTCATACGGCTGACTGCGTTCGGACCCTGATGTATTGCTGCCTTCAAGTACATGCAGTACTGCTCCAAAGGCAGTGGCATCCGCATCACTGTACACTGGGTGGGCGTCAAAGTATTGCAACCATGAGGGTGCGAAACTCGCGGCACAGCAGCAAGGGCATGCCATAGTGCGGGTTGCACACAACCTACTCTCACCGAAGCCTCCTGCCAAAAGGGCCGCCGGTTCCAATGTTTTTGCAGCAGGACTCGCGGCTGGCGTGGCAGCAGTACCATCCTTCATCCGGGCACAGCATCCCAGAGGAGCACCTGGGGCCAGCCAGGGCAAACGGGACAGCAGCGAACATGCACAGCAGCAGCAGCGCAAGGGCTGCGCCCGTGCTGGCCTGCAGGCTGCAGGGTGCCAAGTACGCGCGCATGGCTGTGCTGTGGACGGCAAGGGAGATACCTGCAGCATCAGCCGCAGCAGCAGACACGGTATCTGTTGACTTGGTGTCAGCCGTCACTGACTCTACAGATGCTAATGTGGCATTGCCGAGAACAGGGACAGCATCAGAAAATGACCAACTTGGCCAACTTGGCCTACTGAAGTAGGTGCCTGTAGTTCGTTACAAACAGGGGACTGAAGTAGGTGCACACTGGCGCTTTGCTGGCAGCTGCTGTCAGTGATGGCAGATTCAGCACACGTGGATGTACAGTCATCATCGGACGTGTGCCCTGTTGAACTACCTGGAAGCTGTTGGCATCTGAGTCAGCAAGTTAGAGTAGCATGGCTCGATTATGCAGGCTTGCAGCTCATGCCCTGAACTCAACGTGTGCACTTCCATCTGGGCCTACACTGCCAGGCTAATAAACACAACGTTTCTGCACTAGGCAAATGATGGCCGATGGACTCCATGGTGACCAAGCTACGTTGCTGCCGCTGCTGCCGCCGCTAAATGCCACACACCTCACCAAATCAGGTGAAGCCTAGTAGTTGCAGCTCGCAGCTTTGTTAGCACAGTGCGTCGGATGCGAGACTGAAAACTGCAGGAAAAAAACACAGATGAACAGGTCAGCTTGACCTGCAGGTCGCGCCACATGCGGACAGCTGTGATGCAGAAAGAAGCCATGATGCAAACATCAGAATGAAAAGCCAACATCAAACGGGCAGGCTCAAAAGTAAATGCATCCAGCGATCAATGATTTCATCAATGCACCAACTGATCCAACCATGGATAGCTCCCCACCTGATCTCCTACACGCTGGCAATGGCTGATGAACACTAGCGAGAAACAGCAAACAGTTCAAGGTGCGGATGATTAAGCATGCACAGCAAGCCTTTAAATGCCGACAGCGACGTTCCGAGGGTCTTCCGCTGAGCACTCAGTGAGTCATGATGCTTGTGCTGCGAGCAGGTCGAACTGCAACCGTCATCGCCCCAGCTAATTCTCATTGAATAAACATCAATAATTTCACTTTGTTGGTTTCGAGGGCGCTGTGCAGGCAGAAACAATGAACTTTGAACCTGACAGCCAACAGAATTGCTAGGTGGGCCAGATCTGGTTAGAACGGTGTCGGAGGGCACACCAAGGGCATAGAGCAGATCGAACGATGAAATTTACTTCTTCGTTTGCTTCTTTGTATGCTAACACGGAAGCCACACATCCATGCGTCAACATTTCACCGGCAAACACACAACCGACATCGTCGTTGCCCCGTACGAGGTAAAAACCCAGCCCATGAACCCGAAATGACTGTTGTAAATTATTGCACAGAAGCACACCAATCAAAGCACAATCCAGCAACTGCAGCACTGCTCCCTGCGTGACCAGTTGCCTGCACATGGTGGGTGCACAGGTGCACACCATACATGGATTGCTGCCAGCTGCAATGCTGTCAAACCACAATGAGTGCACGCACAATTACACTGCTCCACCATCCAGTGCAGAGCCGCTGCCACTGGCGACGCCCGTGTACACCACCTAGCTGCAGCTTATGCAGGCGGATACGCCATGCAATTCACAGTAGTGCGCTGTCAACAGGCGCACCATCACAGACGGGAAACAGCTGCAGCAGGGGACGATGCAGGGCTGGTCACCAGTACACAGTCAGTGCTGGCTACTGCCATCAATGCTGCAGCCTAGGCAGCAGCTGTGAATGGCTCGGTCCTTGGCAAGTACTGTCACCAGCCACAAAAACCAAGCCCACCACTCCCCATGCCTGCCTCGTCCCCACTGAATGTGCTCCTGACTAACATGCTAACACCACACAGCCATGGACCGCAGAGTTGAACACCCTACTTGCCTGCAACGCACGGCAGTTGGCAGCTGCTGCTGTGCCTGTTTGCCATGTGCAACGCCACCAGCAATGCACCAGCAACTGTCACTTAAGAAGTCAGGATGACGCATCATCACTATGCATACCACGCATTTGAAGCAGCCGAACTGCTGCCATGCATGCATAACTCAAAGCAACAGTGCCTCCATAAGGCGGCAGTACTGGTGGCATCAACAGAAGATGCGGCAAGCCCCTGATGGGCTCACACCTGCAGCACGGAAAACTAAGTCAATCCTGCCTTAACGCACAGTAAGCAGCACGGCAGCGTTGAGCACCACCCCTCTACCCCATATGACTGCCCCGTAAGTACACCAGTGACCAACCCAGCTCCAGCACCAGTGCAAACGACAATTTGTTGCTGCGCCTGACCACATACGAGTCGAAACAGCCGCACAAGGCAGTGGCGTGCCTGTGATCCTGCTGCTGCCAACTCCAATGTAGTGGTCAAGACTGTCATGCTATACTATGCTCAGCATAGCAGCATTGACGGAACGCAATCTACCCTCAGCCACCACTACCCTTGTAGCAGCTGCCTGCGAGCACTGCTGCAGCAGCTGCACTTCAGCTGCACCAACATGTGCATGCAAAGCAGCAGCAGTGACATCACACACACAGGCAGCTACGCCATACATCGTGGGCATCATGCCACCCAGATGATGCTGGGAACAGCTCAAGAGCTTCAAAGCCCAGGTCATGCCTCCCGCCCCACACAGAGCTGCCACAAGCCGCAGCGGCGGCACCTCCACAACAGCAGCACCATTACCAGCGCCGTCGCATCCCTGCCAGCCTGTAGAGCTTGATGCTGTGTTGCCACACCACCACACGTAAGCCGCTTCCTGCAGCATTCCTGCAAGCCTCGAGCGCCGCTGCAGATTCTCCTGCAACCGCTGGAGCAATAGGTGACTGCCGCTTGCATCCTCCGCGCACGCCATACATCAAACTGCCTAACAAGCTGCAACTAAGCCTTGCCACAAGCAAGCAGCTGCCGCCTGTCCACTGCTGCGTCCCTCTGTGCTGCTTGCCGCCAGGCCAGACGGAAGTGGCAGCCTAGGCAGTTGCTGGCTTGCCGCCGCCGCCAGCCTCTGGCTTCTTGTGCTTGTGCTTGCTGGACAGGTCGGTGTACAGCCATGTTCCTGCCAGCGCGATGACGGTGCCGATCATGGCCTGCTGAGTCATCACCTGGTTGAAGAACAGCACGCTGCTGAAGATGATGACGATGCGCTTGACCACGTTGCACACGCCGTGCGACACAGGCGACACTCTCTGCAGCGTGTTGAAGGCGAACTGGTTGTACAGGTGGTACAGCAGGCCCACCATGAACAGGTCTGTGTAGAAGCGGGCCTCGCCGACCTGCGGGACGTTTGCGCCGGTGGCCAACCAGAAAAGCAACAGTTAGGAATGTTGCAGATTTGGGATTGGCGACAGCAACGCGATGTAATCATTGCTGGATCTGCTGATGAAGGACGCGGCACTTGCATGGAAGCTCTTGTTGTTGATGATACCAGGCTACTGTGACGCTTGCTGCTGCATCAATCGCACGTCCCAAGTATCTTGAGCGCAAGCACAGGTTCCAGTGTAGTTGCGCATCATGTCTGCGCCTTGCCAGCAATCACAGCACGCATGCTGACGAGGTCAGCTGACTCCACACACTGCTGCAGCGCGCCGCACCTTGGCGATGGCTGCTGCTGCGCCAGCCTGCAGCTGCGGTCCCTCCATGCCGATGGCAAAGGGTAGGCACACAATCATGCTGATGAGAGTGGTGTATGCGTACACTGCTGTGCTCGACAGCGTCTTGGTCATGGCACTGCAGAAGGACAGCCAGCAGCCAGCACGGCCAGCAGCAGCGACAGCAGATGGGCGAAGCATGCTGTGAGTGCTCCACCACCAGCAGCGAAAAGCAAGCTTGAACTGACAGGTGATGTGTTCAGACGACAAACTAACAGCAGGGACTTGAGGTCAGGCAGGAGAGATGCACACCAAGCACCGCACTTTGATCTGCAGCGCTTCAGCTGCGGTCCCAACACAGCAAACCAGCTGCTGTCCTGTTGCCCAGTGGTCTATACACTGCCAAGAAGCTGCTGTCCTGCAAGCGAACTGTCCCCACACTGCCAAGAGCTGCTATCCTGCGAGCCAGGAGTCCGCACATTGCAAAGAACTGCTGTCCTGCAAGCCTGTAGTCCACCCACTGCACAGAGCTGCTGTCTTGCAAGCCAGGAGTCCGCACATGGCAAAGAATTGCTGTCCTGCAAGCCAGCAGCCCACCCACTGCACAGAGCTGCTGTCTTGCAAGCCAGCAGTCTACACGCTGCACAGCGCTGCTGTCCTGCAAGCCAGCAGTCCACACGCTGCACAGCGCTGCTGTCCTGCAAGCCAGCAGTCCACACGCTGCACAGCGCTGCTGTCCTGCAAGCCAGCGGCCACTCACGCCTTGCCCCAAACGGCCCTGAAGCCAAACGTCAAGTTGGAGAGCATCGCGCTGATGAAGCCGGTCCAGTTGAAGGACAGCTCTCCCGCTGACGCCAGCCCCACACCAAACATGATGGGCACCAGGGATAGCATCACGGGCAGGGGAGTGGCCTCGCCCAGGATCAGCCTGCACGCGGCAGCGGGTGCCGTGGTGTGGCACGCAAGAACACAACAGCATGTGGTCAGGTTACCGATGTGAGGTACAACAAAGGATGAAGCACGACAACCACAAGATGCAAGATGCATACAGATCAGCTGCTTGAATCCTCCTGGAACCATCACATGATACAGCACACGCCTCAAAACCGCCCCCCACAGCAGCTGTCGTCTGTCCCACCCTGCTGATGTCATGGCTGCGTGACTGCCGCACCTGCTGAGGATGACGTTGAAGGCAGGCTCCAGCGTCTTGACTGTGTGTGTGAGCGAGATGGCCACTGCAGCAAAGCTGACGTTGGCTGCCAGGTGCCCAATGGCGTGCATGAAAGCAGGTCCAAAGATCTTGCCAAACTCATCCTTGTTGATGGCCTGCAGGACAGGCACAGATCAGGCAGCACCAGGCACTAAGCGATGAACAGGTGCTGCCAAACTCATCCCTGCAAGGTCACCGCAGCGACAAATTACACTCACGATCTACCCCAACATCAAAACCATGAAGCCCCGAAACTGTTTGAGCTCGTAATCGATGGCACTGCGACTGAGCTTACCCCCCCCCCCCCACCACCGACAGAGCTAGGCTGAGTTGCATCCTGTTGGCACACATCCTATGACGTGAGTGTGCAATGCTGTTGTCCAACCTGCCAAGCATGGCCCTTGCTCATGACAACCAACCACCCAAAACAGCTGCAGGGCACAGATCCCACATCTGCACAGCCAGAACAACGATGTCAACCAGTGGAAGCGGTCTGCTCACCCTGCCAAAGGACAGCTTCTTCATGCCCAGCAGGTACACCAGCGCGCAGTAGGCAGTGCCCACCACCACGTGCACCGTAGACACGGTGTAGGGGAAGGGGAAGTACTTGAAGATGGACTTGTTGAGCAGGTTGAAGTACACGTTGAGCGCGTACCTGCCGAGGCAAGGTATATTTGCATGGTGTTGAGTGCAGAAACAGAGCAGCAGCAAGCTAGCGGCAACACGCGGTGTGATCACGACAAGGAGGCTGAGCAACAAGCCGTGGATCAGAGGCCACAGCATGGTAAGATGGTCAAGGTTGCTATAGCGACTCAGCAGCTCTTAATCAGCTGCTAGCTGCTGGCAGGACACTGCAAACGGCACAACATTTGCGCTCAGGTACAGGGGGTTGTGATGCTTCTGGGCCAAGGGAGAGGGTGAAGGCGATCGCCTAGTTGTTCCCCTGCTTGCTGTCCGCTGCCTGCTGAAGAACGTGTCAAGTGTCGAGTGCTGAAGAAGGTGTCGAGAGTTAACATGCCAAAGCAACATGCGGCGCAGTGGTTGCAACAATGTGAGTGCTATATGCCAAGCGTGCAACAGACCAATGAACCTGTTCTCCTGCATGCACTGCATGTTGGCGCGCTGTCCATGCCAAAATCACACAAGTGCCTGGGGGCTCACAGAGATGGCATGCGTTGCCGCCTGCTGAATTGCCAAGCAAATTTTGAGGTGATGACAGCACTGGCTGCTGCTACTGCCTGCTAAATACCGCGGTGACTGACACACTGCTGCTGGTGCTCGTGCTGTCACAGGGCAGCGGTGCTGCGGTTGCTGGGGTTTGCGTCGCACAGCATTACTGCTGCTGCTGCACGCACCACAGAGCAATGAAGCCCAGGGTGACAACTTGCGGAGCATTCTTGGCGCCAACAACCTTGGCAACAGCCCTGCAGTTAAAAACACGCGAGCCAGTTGAGCAAGCAGCACGTACTGGCACAGGTCAACAGGATATGCTGCCCCAGCTAAACGCCCTCATCAATGACAGGAACTGCCTGCCCGCAAAGTGACATACTGGTAATCATCTACTTTGGATTTGCAGTTTTGTGGATTGATGGCACGCAACGCTGCCGCAACGTGACCCACGTCTCGAGAGGATCGAGTTCCTTGGGAGCGTCAGCGTCGGCTGCGGCCTTGACTGCCACTGTTGCCGGCTGGAGCTGTTCAAACTGCGGGATCCTGCTAGTCTGCAGCGGCCTGATCAGGCCAGGAGCCACCAGAGGGCGGGCCAGCCTCTGCAGAGTTTGCAGCAGGATACCAGTGAGACTGTGCACTGGGTGCGGCCAGTCCCGCAGCCCTTGAATCCAAGCTACGGCCTTTAGCGTTAACCAGTAATGTCACCTGCGTTGGCCTGCTGCTTGACAGGTTGGCTAGCCTGGTGTTGCATGCCGAGAGAGCGGACGCCATTTGTCTTGGTGCTGATACAAACAAGTCCGATCTGGAACCACCGAAAGCACTGTGTTCACGGGTGAAGTATGGACTGGCTTTCACAGCACTGGCTGGATGTCCGGCCGGAAAAGACCTAGTGACTGCTGGCGCACTGATTGCACGAAACAGCCTGGATAGTTGATCACGGACGCGCAGACAATGCAGATCAGGCGCGGACATGCTGGATGTGCGGCACGCAACCAAACCCCAATCATGGCGTTACAGGTGATTTGAGTGGGATGTTTTCAGGCTGTGAGGTCTAGGAGGTAACGACCATCATACTAATTTTGCTTGTCGCGTGTGTGCATGGCGATCCTTGCATTGCTCAAAACATTAACGCTGCTGTCAGCAGCTTGAGTGTGCTTGCCGAATCATACGCAGCAGCAACAACTGCGCCTGAAATGCTTGAGAATGTGCAAGGCATACAACTTAACACTGAGCAAACAAGATTCAACGCAGCAATGTTGCCACCACAGCAAGTACAAGTGAAGAAGCAGCCCAACGCAGCATGTGAAAGCAGCAGCATGTAAGCAGAACTGCGCTGAGAAGGTGCCCCATGCATCCGCATGCAAGGAAAGCTGACTTCACCCACTGCAGTAAGATGTTGCTTGATGCACTGATCAGCACTTGGCAGGCAGCAGTAGCCAAGGAATGCCAACCAAAAAGCAACCTTCGCCCTTTCACGATCTGCCAGCACAGGTAGATGGCTGCGCACAGACGCACTTGGGACACCGCTGATGATGAACACAAACACGCAGAACTTCATTGGACAAGCACAGTGAGGTGGGCTTTTGCCAGGCACAACCTATGCCTGCCGGTGATCGTGTACTCCAGCAGATAGCAGGCTGATCACTGAACTTCCTCAGTGAGCACCATCTCTGCAGCTGTGACACAGGAGACATCATCATCATCAGCATCATGTTACCCATTCAAGCCCTAGCACCGACGCCATCCTGCAACAGACGCCTGTCGACACATAGCACACCGCACAGACTTGACAGATACATGCGCCGGGCACTCCTTTGCATGCATGCAGGCTGTGTCCTCTTACATGTCAAAAGAGACAGCACGCTAGATGTAAGTAACATGTAGGTAACAGGAAATAACACTAGTAGCAGCAGCATGCAACGAGCACCGCTGCAGCATGCGTTATCGTGGAATGACAGCACCCTAGGGAGGCCTCCCCTCCATGCTTCAACGCTGCTTGCCGCGCTGTGTCCGCAACACAACCAACCGGTGCCATTGATATTGACCTGTAATGCATGCATATTCTTGCTTGCATACCGCTTTGTGAGCCTCCATCGCGCATCCACCACGTGTGCACAGCGAGCAGCAGCAATGTTTGACAGGCCTTTGGACAAGTGCCGGCATGCCTGCACAGCCTACAAAATGTGCGCATTGCACGCTGTGCAAATTGAAGCGCCGCACACAGCAACACTAAGACTGGCCACTTCAGCTTGAACCACTGAGTTGGTTGCCGTCAGTGTACTCCTGGCCTGACGTGTATTGCCTGCAAACATGCCTACTCATGCATGATGCATGTGGCAAACGTGGTTTGCAGTGACAGCAGATCACAAAACATGAGTCTGCTCCTCCTTGTCGTGGCAGCAGCTCACATGCACACAGGTTATTAGGAGGCTGATGCACAAGGTTTGAAACAAGCCAGCACTGCATGTACAGCAAAGGAGTGCTAACAGGCCAGGCCACTCCACATCCCACCCAGATGCATTCTGTACAGATCTGTATCTAGATACCGCACTTCCTGTCTTAACCATCTTGCTGCCACAACTGGAACCCTGCTACTCGCTGTGGCTGCCATTCGCTTGCACGTCGAGCGTTACAGGCTTGCCATGGCTGCCAATCCTGCAAAGACAACGGCTCCATGTGCAGGCCCAGGCAGACTAAGCCGCTGGCCCATACCATCGCCACTCAACAGGCAACCCTGTCACAAACCCAGCCACTGACACTCCAAGTCAACATGCACCCAACAAGCTTAATACGCAGCCAGTTGTGTGGGAGCATCGGTTGCCAACCACTTGTTAGATGGGCGACAAAAGCCAAGCCTGCAGAACAGCCAGTTCGCTGGCAGACAGCCGCCCAGCCGCCCAGTCGACTGACGTCAGGCTGCACTCACGCCACCATGTAACACACACTCCGCTGCTGTGCACGTAGGCCCTCCTTTGCTGTGCATGCGTGCGGCGAGACCGACCATGTACACACCGCGAGCGTGGCGCGCACGCCACCTCAGTCCATGCTGCTGCTGACGCGCCTGCTGTCCAGGGTGACACCCGGCAGCAGCCCAGTGCCCACCAGCAGCTGCCCTATCGCGAGCACCAGCTCCTCCGAGTCGAACGCCACCCGCCCATCCGCATCCACAACCGACGCCACCTCCACCACGTGCGACACCCCCAGCAGCTCCAGCGCTGTCTCATCGACCTCGATCTCACCGCCACACGGCACCAGCAGCGTCGTGACGTATGCGGACGGGGGGTTGCGCAGCGGGCTGCGCCCGGCTGCTGCAGGGGTGCGGCTGCTGTGCTGGGGGGGGCCTGCCCCTGCAGGGAGGGGGCGCGACTGCGGCGTCGGTTGAGCGCGTCGGTTATGGCCTGCACCACGTCGCTGGCGCGCATGGAGCCGCCGTGGCTGCCGCAGCAGGAGGTCTCGCGGTCGTGCGAGCCGTTCAGCAGCAGCACCTGCACATGCAGTGAAGCATCGGCATGAGGTCCGGTCACTTTGCACTGCGTGTGAGGGGTGCAAACGTGGCGCAAGTTGTGTCTGGCTGTGTGTGCTGCTGTCTGCTTGGGAGCTGGAGGCGGCTGCCGCACACTGGGAGCCTGATGTCCATGCCACAGCAGTGCAGTGCACCCTGTAGGATAAACAGGAGTCACGCACACACACCTTGGGTATGTCGGTACGTGCTGCTATGGCCTCCCCTACGCCATCAAGGATGAGCGTCGGGCATATGCTGGTGTAGAGCGAGCCCATGCCGAACACGACCGCATCAGCGCGCTGCACGTCCTGCAGGCACAACACACCAGGGAGCAGGCATGCGCAGCAGAGGCGTCAGCAACACCAAAACACACTTCACCCACGACGTTGGAACTCCCTGTTGAGCTCATGTGACGTGAGCGCGACCTGACAAGCATTGCGTTGCAGTGCACCACCTTCTGCTTGTTACTCAGGTAATAAAACAAAGCCTCACGTGTTCTGCTTCACTTACATGCCTCCTGCCTTCTGCTTCCTTTGCGCTAAGCCTCTCACGCATCTGCCGCAACTGCCACACATGTGCCTCCCGCAATTTGGGGCGTTGCAACCGAACCCCTTGCTACGATACCTGCTGCATAGCTGGGTGGCTGGCCATCCCGGCTGCAACTGCTGCACATCAGAGCAGGGCACGCAGCAGCAACGCATGCGCCTTGCATCCACACCTGCAGTATGCGTGGGTTGGGCCGCGGTGCCACCTCGTGCTCCTGGCCGGTGCCCTCGCGCGACAGGTAGAACACGCGCCGGATGGGGGACGGCAGCGGCTGGTAGTGGCAGCCCTTGTCCACCTGGGAGGGGCCTGCAGGCGTGCAGGGTGCGAGCAGCGCTGACGGCACTGGGAGGTGCATGCAGAGCAACTGAAACAGCCATACATCTGCTTCCTGCCTGCCTCCCTCATGATGGTATGGGGTTGCAACCATGGGTTGGGACGCTGCACAACACGCTGGGCATGGGTCCGGGCGACCCGTGTTTGCACACAAGCACACCACCTCACGCTGTTGCCTGCAATCCCGCACGCATACAGTGACATCAACCTCAGCTGATCTGCCGTAAGTCTGCTCTGCAAGGGCCAAACGTTGATGTTGAAGTAACCCTCAAGCAAAACAACAACACCAACAATGCAGCTCACAGCACACGGACTCATTGCCCAACAAGTCGGCCAAGTACAAATGCATGCGCATACTGTTGACAACTCCACGCCATAAGGCTGTTTGCTTGACGTCATTGCTTTGCATCTTTGAAAGCCATAAACTCATGCACAAGCCTTGCACCACGATGGGGCCCCACTGCAGCTGCTGACAGCAGCACAGCAGCAGTCGACTGTCTGCCTCCTCGGTGCCAGGCCCTCACCTGCACACTCTGGCCCTGCAGCCACGTCCGGGTGGCTGATGTTGTTCTGCCCGCGTATGACCGTGCCATCCTCCAGCTCAGCTCCCAGCGTGATCACCTCCTCCGTGCAGATGGCTGGCAGCACCGTGGAGCCCTCGGGGATGCGCGCTACACGGCTGCCAGCAGCAGCAGCAGCAGCAGCAGCGGAAAGAGAGCATGAGATGCAGACAGTGCCACAATATCTAAAGCCCTCAGCTCGTAGCGAAGGTTAGCAGCGCAGCAGCAGAAGTGCCATGGGCAGTGCATGACGGCTTTGACGTGCAGTGCACATGGATAGATCCTAGGATCCTTGGTCATGCTCGCAGTACAGCTGCAGGAAAGATGCAACAAGATCAAGCCACCTTGAGTTATACAGAGTGCACTCGCGGCACATCCACAGCTGTAGCACCGCAGACACGGAGCTAGTACAGGCCATAAGCTGTGCTGCTAAAGCAACCGTAAGATCGTGCTGCTACGCCATGTTGAGTGCCACATGCATCGTTTATGGCAGCGCCCCTGTGAGCTTCAATTTGCAGCAATCCAACAATTCCCACCACACCTAAACCTGCGGCCCAGCCACCCACCTGAACAGGAACACTGCACTCTCCAGTGATCTGAAGAACGTGCGGGCACCAGCAAAGAAGAAGTTTCCTGTAGAAGCAAGAGAAGATGAGCAGCACAACCCGGCACAGCTGCTCTGAAAGGTGAGCACGCACGGACCTGCCTAAGCAGGATCAATGCCAACACATGCAAGCGGCCCTTAGGTGTGCTGTAGTGCTAACCTGCACATAGTCCAAAGTGTAAAGAAGGTTAGATGATTGTCGCCTCTGTTTTTGAGCGCCAACTTGCCAGCATGTCATTACGACGGCAGCAGCGTGGCTGGCGTCCAGCAGGCAAAACATCACGCCAACACACCCTGTGCATTTGCACACACAAGCAAAAGCGCACCAGCACCCGTCACCCACCGATGCTGCCGTTCATGAAGTTGAACTCCTGCGTGACCTGGCTGAGGATCTGCAGCTGGAAGTGCACGAGGAAGGCGCGGATCATGTGCTTGTAGGGCTCGCTGACGCCGCCCCACAGCGCATGGCGCCCTCCACAATGGCATACCACTCCGCCTTGGCCTCGTTGCTGCCGCTGCCTGGCAGGCGGTGCGCCAGCAGCTGCTTCACTGCACGAGCCTGCAGGACGCAGCGCGGACCGTCTCGTTGAGCAAACCACCAACTCTGGCGTCACAGGCAGCTGCAGGTGGCATGTGCTGCTGTGCCTTGTTCCGCTGCTGTTGCAGCCTGACAGGGCATTAATCAACGCACGCATCATTGAACCGATCATGCAGGCACGTCAGTCACTACTAACGCCACCACACGAGGATCATCTGTGCAGACACAAGTTGACTGCAGCAGTACCACTGCGACACCAACTGTTGCAGCGTTCATGGCGAGCGGCTGTTTGCTCAGACAGCTAGCTTCCCAGTGGCACACCCAAGAGCCCTTCCTCGCACCTCCTCATCTCTGTCGTCAGCCAGGCGCAAGCACCTGCTGCGGATGTCTCCCACGGCGGGGCCGCCAATCACGCGCACGATCTCTGCCGTGCTGCCGCCATCGTCACTGACGGGCAGCACGTGGGCCACGTGCGTGGTCAGCTTACGCAGCGGTCCTGCAAGACAAAACAGGCACCAACAAAATATCATCACGCCAAGTGCTGTGCGTGTGTGCTGACCCGGCATGATGTGTCACAATCGCACGATTATGTGTTGGGCACCTGTGTGATCAGCTTGTGAGCGGTCCTGCAGGCCCATACGGTACAACCGCAGCTTATTTAGCGACTGTCTTTCATCCCTGCTGGTGTGTGTGCAGGTGCATATGATCAGCGAAGTGCCGCACGTATGGTGAGGTTGCACAGCAGGCCGGCAAGCAGCGGCGCCGCCCAACGTGCGCTGAGCACACAGCATGGATGGCTGCAGGACAAGTAGGGTGGTGCCATGGTGGAAGCTGAACCGTCGCGCTGCCCAAGGATACGGTCACACTCCGCTGTCACTGCCGAGCAAAGGATGCTGGTAGCACTGCTTGAGTGTCACAGAGAACCTGGTTGCTGCAGCTGGTGCTGGAGCACAGGTGCTGCTACATGCGGCGGTGGTGGTGCTGCAAGCTTGCATGTGCGCGCCTGGCAGGGTCTGCACTACATCTTTCCCCAGTAGTTGCTGCAGGCTACATGCATACAATAATACAGCTACTACAGTTGCTCCATCAACCCCACGCACCCACCCACCTGCTACGCTGTTGAAGGCCGTTCCTCCACTGAAAACTACCAGGTTTGGGCATGCTAGCTCTGTCTGCAGGGACACTGTAGAGCAGCGGGGCAACCGCCTGCTGCTGCCGATGGAACGCTGTAGGTCCCCAAGGGTGTCTGTTTCTTGCAAGCCAACTGACAGCTGGACGGCCTCCATGCTGCTGCTGCTGAGGCTATCATTCTGAGGGGCTTCTGCTACACACGCGACAACTGCATAATGTCCGACCAGGCCGCAGAAGGAGCATGCATTCAGCGCACCAGCTGGGTCTGTGATAATCAAATGCTTTAATCGCAGACCTAATGCAGGCCTGCTGCGAATGTTGCTAGTATTTTACGCTGCATACCTAGACCCAAACTGACCAGGAGCTATTTGCAAGATCGATGTACCAGAGGATGATGCAAAAAGTCCTGACAGCAACAGTAGCACTGGCAGGTGCAGCAACAGGACCACCATTATCACCGCAGCACCTGGCCCCCAGAGCTGGCGCAACAGGCTATGGTCATCCTCCCGTAAACTCTTGACGGCTACACTCCTTGCGCTCTTGTTGAACCTGACTGAATTATGTGCTGTTGGTGCTGCTGCTGCCGGGGCTCTGCTGCCTGATAAGCTACGGCTGAACTGCATTTGACGTTCATAAGATAAACAAGCTGTTGGTACCAGGCCCTTGAACAGTTGCTTTGTCAGAACTTTGAAGCGGTGAAGACTCTGTTCAAAAGGTCGCTCGACGTGGGAGGCGTAGGTGTTGCATCAAACGTCCATGCTACGTGCATCTGGTTGCTGAACACAGTTATTGCAGACACATTGCGCTAGTTTGGGCGGCAGGAATCCAAGGATCTTCGATCCGCACAGGAGACCAAGCTGACAACACGCGCACACACACCACAGGCATGCTTCACAAGAGCAACTTGGGACGACTCCAAGTGCGCAGCCAATGGGTGTTTGACCAGGCCAACAATCTAATCTGTCTGCTGCTCCTGCTGGTGCTGCTTGGGCGGCTGCCACGTGAGAGCCCGCGGGTGACCCCCTCCTCTCCTGCTAGCGCCATTGCCTGCCCTGTCACCGGTGTCGTTGCTGCTGCCACCACCTGCAACTGCTGCCGCCATGGCGCTCGCTGCCGCCTCTGCTGCCGTCAGCCCCGCATCGCTGCCATCAGGATTCTTGAGCAAATCCTTGCGGCTCAGCCGCACAAAACCCTTGGCGTCCCGGCCCTTGCACAGCACATCCAGCTCGTCCCCTTCCTTCACCACCTCCCGTACCTCTTTGATCTTGCTGTGGCTGAGCTCACTGATATGCAGCAGTGCTGGCAGTCCGTTTGGCAGCGCGACGTATGCGCCAAAGTCAACCACTCGCAGGACTCTGACTCTGTACACGTGGCCTGCCTGCAAGCCGCGACCCTCCACCTCTTGAACTGCGGCCACTGCGTGCTGGTACTGCAGGAGCGTTGGCGCATAGATGGTGACTGCGCCTGTGTCGTCCACAATGACCGATGCCGAGCAGGCCTCCTCTATGTCCAGCAGGGTGGAGCCCTGCAACCGAGGAGCAGGCAGCAGCACGCAAACAGGGTGCAGGGTATGGGGAATGGCAACATTCGCCAGCACTTGGATGTGTGCAGGCCACCTCAGTGCCCAGCAGCGTTGAGCCCTGCCAGCACATGTGTATTGGTATGCATGGTGGCAGCAAAGGTGCCCAGGTCACTGCTGATGATTGCCCGCAGGCAGCATGGGCAGTGGCGAGTGAAGCAGCCATGCTGCGGGCGTGCTCGCATTGCGTAGGTTCAAGCCCTGCTGGCACTTCAAACCGGGCAGCGGAGAACAGCAGCATACGCATGCATCAGCTCGCTCAGGCTCCACACACACACGGCACTCCTATTCAGCACGTGTCGCTGGCATCAGCTTGTTCAACTGGCTCTGTGCATCCCCAATGGCATTTGAACAAGTGCACGAAAGAAAACGTCAGGCGCCGCCACGGTCTGGTGCCCACCTGCGGCCCAATCAGCCGCGGCACCAGCTCCTTCATGATCTCCAGCCCTCCACGCTGCGGCGCCTGCTCAGGGCGCAGCCCAGCCTCGTACCCCGCAGCAGCAGCGGTCATGGCCTGCAGCAGCTGCTGCCGCGCGGCTGCCGCTGGCTCTAGTGCCGCGGCCAGCAGGCTGAGGTCCACGCCTGGCAGCTTGGTGTCCAGCTGCACTGCTGTGATGCCCTGGGCAGTGCCAGCCACCTGCAACGGTCCAAACAGACAGCGAGCGGTGCATGGGAATGACACACGGTGGACTGTTAGTGGGCTGGGCGAACCAGTTAGAACCTTGGTGGATCTGCAGTGAGCTGCACCGCTGTGAGGCCCTGCTCTGCCAGCAACCAACAGGTGTGCTGGTGCGAGCATGTGCAGGTACCAGAGTGCCCACGTGGCAAGGTCAAGCATCCAGCGTGCAGGCACGGAAGGAACAGACGTTGAACGCAGCATCTATTATTGAGCCACACACTGCAGCAGTGCCTACTCCTGGCAATTGCTCAGCCATTCAGGGTGTAGTTAGGCCTTCAAGATGACATGTGGTGTAACATGTTGTGTAGCATATCAGACAGTTGCAGCACCCACCTTGAAGTCCATGTCACCATGGTGGTCCTCAATGCCCTGAATGTCTGTCAGCAGCAGCGCGGGACCATAACTGCTGCTCAGCAGGCCACTGCTGCTGCTGCCGCTTTCCTGCTCATCATCACTGCTGCTGCTACTGCTGCTGTCACTGCCAGATGCTTCACTGCTGCTGCCATCATTTGCTGGCTCCTTGTCTTGCTGCTGCTGCTGTGAGTCAGTCATAGCAGCAACTGCTGCTGCTGTTTGCTCAGCAGGCTGCTGCTGTCGCTGATCACCCTTACGCTTCTGCAAGCCCTGCGCGACATAGCAGCTGTAGCCGGCCATGTCCGCAGTGCTGCTACCTCCAGGATCAACTTCAGCTCCACCCGACGCACTAGCTGCCTGCTGCTGCTGCTGCTGCTGCTGCTGCTGCTGCTGCCAGCTGGCAGACTCGCGACCAGCGCCAGGGCCCTGAAGCTGAGGTGGCAGTGCACTGACCAGCCCCACCGATATACCCGCTGCCATGCCCTGCATTGGCACGCCTGCAGCTCGCAGCGCCAGCGAGCCTGCACACACTGCTGCCATGCTGCTGCTGCCGCTGCTGCTGAGCGTGTCAGCCGTCACTCTGACTGAGAAGGGGAAGTCGTCTTCTGCTGGCATCAGCCCCAGCAGCGATGACCTGGTACAGCATTGCAGCAGCAGCAGAACGGGCGTGCGGCTGAAGCGGGGGGCGCGCTGCTGTAGATTGATAACGCAGTCAGCTTGCGCAGCGGGCCCAAAAAAACTGTACATGTCTCGCAAAGAGCTTGCAAGCTGCACAAGCAGCCAGCAGCCAGCAGCAGCAGCAGCCAGCAGCCAGCAGCAGCAGCAGCAGGAGCGTCGCTGTCACATGCCTTACCTAGCCAGGTTGCCGTGTCCAACTTCCCTCCTGTTGGGCTGGCCGGCCTTGCCCACCTCGCCCACAGAGAAGGGCGGAAGGCGTAGTGCAGGTACAGCCGGCTGTTGCTGCCGCTGCTGCCAGCCCTGCTGAACAGCGTCTCCACCTGCAAGGCAGCCGCGCGATCCGCAGCACATGGGCAGGAAAAAGATGTGATCAGCGGAAGTGTTACATTCGGCAGAAGGCACAGGGAGGGGGAGCTGACTGCAAGCAGTGCACACTACAATATGAGCAAATACAGGTGTGAGAATACGGTGCCAGCCAAGTGGTATGTGATCCCCAAGCTCAGGTTGCCGGTGCTGCTGCTGCCAGCAGCGGCTTCACTGCCCAGCAGGCTCATGTCTCTGTCACACCCTGCTGCTGCTGGCGCCACGCTCTGCGTCACCTCCGCTGACCATAACCAAACATTGCACACGGAACTGCACACACAGCAACACCGCCTCAAGCAAGCAAGGGAGGGAGCTCCCGCCCACCTGCCCTAGGTCCCTGTCGTGGCCGACTGTTACCGTCGCCATGCTCTGCGTCTCGCCTCGGCTGAACAGCCCAGAGCCATGCACGCAGCGCGCCAGCGGGCCCGCCTGGCAGCTGATGGCCCGCAGCTGGCCCGGCTGCCGGCCGTCGACACGGCAGCCTCCCTGCACAACACACACGCTGGTCAGGCCTGCGGCTAGTTGATTGCAATGTGCTGCAGCACGCGACAGCATGCAGGGCGAGCAGCATGCCTGCGACTGTGGGTGCTGTGGCAGCCTGGCGACTGCTTTGCAGACCATACACATGCCAAGTGTGTTGTCAGGCTTGGCACAACCCTCCCAATTCAGCTTGACAATGCAACTGATCCACTGTGGGCGCTGCGTATACGGCAGGGTGCTATTCTGGATGTTGCGCAAGGCCGCAATTGTCACATACTGGAAGTCTTGGTGACAGTCAAGGAGCGTGGTTGGCAGCTTAGTCTGGTGGCACTGCCAAGTTCACCATGCAAAGTGCTGACAGCCGCTGCTGCTTCACACACCAACCAGCCCAATATGAGATGCACGCACACACATTTGCCCTGCCCACCTGCAGCAGCTGCTGCCGCATGACCCTGCTCTGCAGCATGTCGAACGCCCTGAGGGCATCAGCCTCCGTCTCCATACCAGCAGCAGCGGCAGCAGGCAGCGGCGTATGCTGATCCGGCAGCAGCCCTGTTCGCCGCAGATCAGCCAGCAGCTGACCCCTGATGCGTGAGAGGCCAGCAGCGCGGCTCTCTTTGTCGGGCCCTGCTGCTGCTGCTGCTGCTGTCTCACCTTGTTGCAGCTGCTGCCGTTGGCTGAACAGCTGCTGCAGTGGCTGCTCTGCCAACTGCTGCACAGCCTGCTGCAGGCGTTGACTAGGCCACAGCAGAGGCAGCGCAGCGTGCTGCTGCTGCAGGATATGTACAGCTACCGCTCGTGCAGTGCTCCTGCTGCTGCCGCCGGCTGCTGCTGACAGTGCTAGCTGTGCGTGTATCAAAGGGGACGTGGCTGTAGAAGCATGTCGCATTGCTCTTATTATGTCGCGATTAGCAACCTGCGGCAAAACAAGAGGTGAGTAGCCTCAGGCACCACATCAGCGCACCAACGCCCCAAAGAGCAACAGGTGGGGCACAAGAAGTTACACTCCTGCGCAGCAAACACGCCCCAACCCGCATTTGCAGGACAGCTGGTTGCTCTCCAAAAGTTTGCAGGACAGCTGGATGCTCTTGCTTCTGTGGCGGTTGTGCATGCCACAAGCGGAGATTGAGTCAAAGCCCATTGCAGTTCAGACAGAACATACGCATGCACAACATCATTAACACAAAACACAACCCGACAATGCTGCAGCAACATGACCGCTTGGCAGCTCAATCACGCCCGCTCGCTGCCGCGCACCTGCTTTGCCGTCGCTTCAATGGCAGTTGCCTTGTGTGGGCTGCCAGCAAAGGTGAGGCTGAGGCTGACGGCTGGCTCTGCTCCCGCTGCAACGCTGGGGTTGATCAGCACGCGGTGCCCTCTCTGGGCAGCCCTCACAGCACTGCAGGCGCATGCAGGACCACATGTCAGTACCAAATAAATAACATCAATGCAACAGGTCACCATAAAGATCAGCCTCACAAGCCAGGGATGTGGTCATGGGTCAGTACACTTCGGGAAGCTACTGGTGGGGTGCGAATGAGATGTGGAATCAGAGTAATTGCTGTGAGCAGGTTGCGTGGCGTGGCTACATGTTGCCCGCCGGCAGCGCGCAAGGCTGAGCACATGCATGGGGTTGGCCCTGCCATAAAGGGCGCATTGTGGGGCTGCTGCTGCTGCTGCCACTTCTGATAGAATGTAGAGCAGTTCACACGCCCAAAGGCAACGGTCATCTCTACTTGTTGCGAAGATAGTGTAACTGGCTCCTGGGCGGGATCCTGCTCCTTCGGTGCGGGAAGCATGTACTGCAAAACTATATTATGTTGCTGAGTGGTTCTAATCTCTAGATGATTGCAGGTGGGCAGCTGTCAGGGGTCTGGCACTCACCCTACTGGGTGTGTGAAGGGCACGTTGCCTGCCAGCAGCAGGGCAGCACTGGCTGCGTTGATGGCCACCACCTCGGGGTCGATGCAGCCATCCGCTGCGAGCACTTGACACCACACCTGGGGCAGCAGCATGCACAAGGAAAGAACAGGTCGCAATACAGAATCATCAACGTATGCTGAAGCAGGAAACTTGCTACTTGAAAGGTGCCCATTTAATGCCATTCAACAAGCAATGGGGCAAGCCACATTCAAGTAATGAGCAACCTTCAGAGGACAGCGCCCGACACCACGCCTGTCACAGCAGCATGCACATAGACACAACAGACAGCAAGGCAGGCTGCGGGTCAGCAGGAGAAGCGAAGCAAGAGCGATGCTGAACCACTGCTCCAGCGGCTACACAGCCACTCCCTGACAGCACGCAAGACCGCAAAGGTGACCAGGCACGGTAGGCTGCCAAGCAGAGACAGCACCGCAGGCAGCAGGTCCGCAGGCGCAGGGGCGCGTAAACCGTGGTCAACCACTTCTGCCACCAAACCGTTCTCGCGATCACCCTTTCAGTGTCAGTCAACAGCCACTGAGTGCTGTGCACCATGCTGCGCCTGCGCTGAGGAGAAAACCGCTGTCCCCACACACCTTTTGTATCACGAACATGCCCTCGTGCCTGCAGGAACAGGTGAACACCAGAACACGCATGTACATACCGCCTACCTGTGTGTCAAAAATTGCCCAGCAACAGGTGTTCGAGGTGAATTCTACCACGCGGGCGCATGCCGCCCCACCTGTGTGTCGTAGAGGTGGCCGGGAGCCAGCAGCGGCCGCACGGCCCTGTCCACCAGCCGCCCCGCCAGCAGCTCCCGGTCGGTGCCGCTGCGCTCCCGCCTGTCAGGCCTGCTGGGCAGCTTGCCGGCAGCAGACAAGCGCTCGCGGTACTCGACCTGGCGGCACCGTCGCCAGCAGCATCGGTGCAGGGCAGGTGCACAGAGCGTCCGTCACAAGCGCCGCAGCACCCAACTGAGCATTGAAGTGCGCATCCCTTCAGATGACCCAAGTTTGGGTATGCGCACGCGTTAGCGGACATTGCTGGTAGCTGCTGGCGGGGCTGGTGATGTAGGCTAGGAACCACACCCGACAAGTGCTGCTGGCCAGTGCATGGTCAGCAGTTTTGAGTTCAGTGCTGCATGCCACAGCAGGCAGCAGCACCACCTTGCCAGTGCTCAGCCTATGTGACCGTGCCTGGTGCTGCCCTCATGCAGTCAATGAAGGCTGAAGACTTGAAGCATGCCACTGCCTTACGAGGTCAGCAGGTGTAGGCTGTTCATGCTGCTGATGTGTTGACCAGAATACACTACTGTCTCACGTGATCAGCTACAGTGAAGACCCCGGCACTCATGTGCATTGCTCATTGATCCAACACACCGCACACCTGCAGCGGCACCCCATCTGCTCCCATTTGCGGGTTGGGGTCCACCACCGCAGTACTGAGCACACTGGTGCCCCCGACAGTGACCACGCAGGAGCCATGCGCTAGCCTGGCCAGGCGACCTGTCTCAAACGTCCAGGTCTTGCCTGCCACCTTGCAGGATTGTTGGTGCACGCCATCTGGTAGCAAAGCGGTTCCCTCACTGCTGCTGCTGCTGGTTGCCTGGTGTTGTGAGACATCTGCGCGACCTTGGCCTGCTGCACTGCTTGCGCCACTGCTTGTGCAGCTGCTGTGGAGATGTGCAGCCTGCGTTATAGGGTGATTTATTTCCAGGCAAGCATATGATAAGTGGCAAACATGAAATACCAGGTAGCTTTGTCAGAAGTGTTGCCTGAAACTCACCAAAGGAAAGCGCAGGTGCCTTGCTACTGCTGCTGCTGCTGCTGCTGCTGCTGCTGTGGCTGCACCCAGGCTCGAGCCATGCCCTGCACGTGTCAATTACTCTGTCAATGAACGATCATGGTGGTTGAAGGAGAAGACACAGCACGCCGGAAGTCGTACCGCTGAAGTGCAGCTGGGCACGTCGCACAAGGGAGACTCGCAGATAGTTGCCGTTTCTCATACTACGGGATGAGACCGTTTAAATGTGTTCTGCTTGCTTGAAATTCAATGCATTCTGATTCTCAGCACACTCAAATTTAAGATGGTAGTAGGATCGTAACAGTCAAACAGGGAGCTGGACAGGCGATGGCAACAAGAGACAGCTGAGCTGCATACACGAGGGTACTGCACATGCATGCTTGCATTGCTGACGAGGGTTCAGCTCGTGAATGATCTTATGGCGCAGTGTGGCCTGCCAGCCAGGCGTTGCCTGTGCCCGTCGGCCTGCTGCAGGGCCTGCCACCCGCAGACTCACATGAGCCTGTGGCACACGGCCATGCCTGTGCTGCCACGGGAGTACCTGTACTAAGCAGCAGCACGCTCAATCCAGCAGGGAAGCAAGGGCAAGGCAGAGTCACCCTACTCCCTCATGCACAGAACCTGCTTACGGATGCGGAGTACGCGGTGCACCAAGCTTTTGTTTCTTGCACCAGATGTTCCTTGCTGCTGCTGGAGTGATCGTGGAGTAGCAAACACGTCTTGACATCTCTTTCCTGTGACGTTTTGTGCTGTTCCCAACGTATCAGATGCAGTTGGCGGGGCTTATGTTCGTCCTTCTTTGACATTCATGATGTGCGCACATCATGCATGCATGTGCCCAAACAGAGGGGTACAGTGCGCTGCACACTGCGCACAGCAGCAACACATTGCTCCTGCTCTGCTGGGCTGACGGCTACAATCGACATGCGCTCAGTTTGGTGCTTGATGGTACTGGAAACCAAGCACCGCCGGACCCCCGGGGCGGTGCCAGGGTTTTGCAAGATATTTGTTCTGATTCGCTGGCACCTGGTCCACACACAACCGTTCTGATACGCAGCAAGACTCGCTTGAGCCTGCCAGTCCATTTAAACAGTTCGTGAAATCATCATTGTGAAAGCATGAAAACTAGTGCACGCTTCTTAAGAATCTCCACAGCTCACTCGACACGAGCTGATATGTCTGGCGAGACGCCGCAGCTAGCGTCGTAAAGTGTTCGTCAATAGTTTTAGTCAGTCAATGGTCCGGGGAGTTTGGGTTTGCCTCTACCAGTGGGCTTGGCACCTGCTGCCATGATGGCTCCGCTGGAGTCGGGTTGGGGCCAGACGCTGGTGAGTTTTTAACGGATGCCTGGCTTTGTTGTGGCCAAAGTGGCAGTGGCGCTTCGTCACAGTCCACTCTGGGCAAGAAAAAGATGCATGCAGACCGGCCGCTGCTTGCAGCCACTCTCCGGGTTGAGAGTTTGTACGTGATGTCGGCGAGCTAGACTTTGTGTTTGGGAAAAGTATGGACATAGTACTTGCAGCCGTGGATTTGGGTCGTCTGCCAGCCAATCAGGGACATCAAAACCGGAGCTGATTGTAGGCACGCTACCGAATCTAGCGCTGTTCATGTGTTTGGGAAACTATTTTGATGTGCTGCACCCGCGTGTGTGGTGATCTTGCCGCAACCGCCCTGATTTGGTGGCCCCCGAGGTAGATGCTGGGCACTTGTAGCCTGATTGTGCTGCCCTTGCCGTAGCAACCAGCTTATCCTTGCTTAAGCTGCCTTGCTTAAACATCCTTTTGTGTTTTCAGGTGGCGCCCTCCTTCGGCTTTCCATATGGCTATGTCAGCACAGCTGCAGCAGCAGGCTCAGGCTACCCTTTGCAGTGCTACCAGCAGCATGCGGCCAAAGGCCCTGCTGCCATACCACCACCACATCCCTGCGACACAGACGGCAGTGGTGGCTCGTCTTCCAAAAGGACGAATGCAGACACGGCTACTTGGTACTCACAGCAGCAAACAGCTGACAGTGCAGCAGCGCTAGCAGCGGCAGCTGGGGCTGGCTGGCCGTTGCAGCAGCTGCAGCAGCAACGCCTTGTAGCACCTAGCAACGCAGATGATGTAGTGCGGCGTATGCTGCATGGAGAGCAGGCTTTTGAGCCGTCGACACAGCAGCAGCCACAGCAGCAGCAGTCTAGCAAGTCACACAAGCAGCATGTGCACCGCAGCAATAGCTTCAGCAGTGCTCATGCAACAGTGGGCCCTGCTGGGATGCCTGCTCCTGCTCACTCCCACGGCTCATATGGTGGTGGCGGCAGCTATGCTGCAGCCGCTTATGTTGCAGCGATGCAGAGCTCGCAGCTACAGGCGTCTATGCCAGCTTGCAGTGGCAGCAGCATGCAGCCGGGTGCAATGCTGTCTCCTGCAGCTTATGTGCACAACGCACAGCAAATGCTGCGGCAGCAGTCGCAGCAAATGCAAGTGATGCAGCAGCAGCAGGTGCTGCTAAGTATTGCTTCGCAGCAGCAGCAGCAGCAGCAGCACCATCACAAGCATAGTCCAGCTGGCGCCCCAGCTGCCACTTCAACGGCTGCACCTGCGCCAGGAGCAGCAGCAGCGCAGCAGCAGCGCAAGCCGCACACACAACAGCAGCACCAGCAGCAGCGGCCCGCAGAAGTTGTGACGCCCCACACCATGCGTTCTGCGCTGGGCGACCGCGCGTTCTTCAGCATGCGCTGCCTGATGGTGAAGCAGCAGGAGGCGTTTGTGGCGCAGTTGTTTGAGCTGCACAGGCTTTCGCGCGTGCAGGCGCTGCTGCAGTCTGAGGTTGACGCTGAGCACCATCAGCTGACGCAGCAGTACGAGCAGGAAGCAGTGGCATCGCTGCAGTGCTCGCAGTCCCTGCAGCAGCGCAGCGGCTTCACCATCAGTGCAGATGCTGCAGCAGGCGCATCGTTAGACGTCAGCAGCAAGAGCCTGGCAGCAGCAGCAGCTACAGCAGGTGTGCAGCGCAAGCAAACGCAGCAGCAGCAGCTGCTGCTGGCAGGAGCGCGCCCGGTGAATGCTGATGACAGAGGTGCAGCAGCAGTTGCATCCCTGCCGGTGCATGTCGCGCTGCTGGCAAACCTGCCGTCAACGCTGCGAGCCGCAGTAGCACAGCCAGCCATCAGCAACTACTCAGCACTGAACCCCAACACCTACTACATCAGGCAGGCGCCAGGCATGCTGCGCCCAACACCCATGCGGTATGTTGGCCGCTCCGGCGGCAAGGGCGGCAGCAGCAACGGCTTCGCCACAGCAGCAGCTGCAGCCGCTCGTTCAGTAGGGCCTGCGGCATCTGGTGAAGATACAGTGCAGGCGGGGAGCGCATGGCACCGCCAGCTGCTGTGCACGGCAGCAGGTCGCAGGGCCAGCACAGGCGCGGGCCTCCGCAGCGCAGTGCGTCCATCAGCAGTCTGCAGTCTAGCCGGCGGGTGGCGGCAGAAGCATCCTCAGCGGCAGCCGCAGCAGCAACAGCTGGGTGGCACCTGCGGCTGGTGGCTTGTCAGGCCTCGACAGGGTTGCGGTTGCCGCAGGCAGGGGCAAGCCCCCGATGTCGCCTGCAGCACACAGCAAGGGTGCCGCCCAACAGCAGCAACAGCAGGACATGCCGCCGCCACCTCGCATGGCTCCTGAGCAGGCCGCACAGCATGTCGCTGCAGCAGCTGCGCAGCAGCAGCAGATGCAGCATGAGCAGCAGCAGGCCGTGGCAGCAGTGATGGATGCAGCTGCTGGCATGCAGCAAGGTGCTGCGGGGCTGAACGTGTTCAGGCCCATGCCCCAGATCGACCCCACCTTTGCATCCAAGTTCCTGGCGGGCGGCCAAGGCGGTGCTGGCGCCGCAGCTGCCCTGGGCGCAGCAGCACCGCGGTTTGACCCACATGCATACTGGATGAGCAAGCATTACGGAGGTGGTGCAGCTTCGTCGCAGCAGTCACAACAGCAGCAGCAGCAGGAGCAGCAGCAGGTCAGCAGCGCGTCAGGGCAGGATGCAGCGGCTGCAGGAGCGGCAGCAGCTGCGGTGGCATCTGGGTTGATGGGCGATGCCATGGTAGCAGCAGCAGCAGCTTGTGGTGGTGGTGCAATGCGAGATGCACACATGGCAGAAGCGGGCAGTGCAGGTGGCGCAGCCAGCAAGCAGCAGCACCTGAGCATGGCAGCTGCCAGTGGCCTGGCTGGGCTGGCTGCTGCTGCTGCTGCTGCCAGCGCTGCCGCTGTGGACCCTGCTGCCGCTGCTGCCACGCCCAGGCCCGTGGTGCATTGGTGGCAGGATGCTGCGGCGACATTCGGCGAGATAGGGCTGATGGATCCCAATGCATGCGGGGGCAGCAGCAAAGCAGAGGGCATGTCCAGGTGTGTGAGAGTGGCTGAGAGCTTGCGTGTTTAGTCTCGAGGCACAGCCCTCCTGCTGTGCACACAACCGTGCTGTGCTAGTCATGCTGCCAGTGATGCCATGGGCTTGCACTGGTGCCAGCAGCGGGTGCACGCGTTTGCATGTATTGCAGCTTGCCTTTTTTGTCCTGCGCTCATGTCCTACAGCGAAGACTTTTCAAGCAAAGGACTGTTTGCCTGCATGGCTCCTGTTCATAGTGCCTACTCACCCTGCCACCGTTGCTGCCGTACCTGTTGTGCGCTTGCAGGAAGCGCGACCCCCCTCAGCAGTACAGCCTGCAGCACTTGCCGCACAAGAAGCGAGTGAAGCACGCAGCAGCAGCTGCAGGCAGCTATGGCGGGTCGTACTACAGCGGCGCCCACGGCTACGACCAGGCAGCTGCAGGGATGGGAGGCTGGCAGGGCGCACCAGATGGAGCTTTCCAGGTGGGCGGTGTGGTGGTGGTGCAGCAGCACAGATGTTGAGCGCAGCATGCGGCTGGTTGTGGCTGGCAACTCTGAGCCTGCAACCTATGGGACAAGCCAGTGGGCATGCCCAGCTCCAGCTGCGGTGCGCGCATGCTTGAACGTTGTGCAACTGCTGTGGTCTCACGCTGCCATTCTCGGCATGGCGGCTGACGCGTTTTGCAATGGCTTCTTCAATGCACCTGCAGCCGCCACCCCGGCTACCTTCGGTCAGCAGGGAGCGCAGCCGCGTGCGCAGCAACCGCATGGGCGGCTCCAGCCGCCAGTGCGAGTCCTCCGTCTGCAGCGACAACAGCGCCAGCAGCATCGACAACCCGAACTACATCGCCGCTGCAGCAGCAGCAGGCCGTGGGGAGCTGGGGCCCGATGCCGACGGTGTGTCGCTCCTGCTGCACATGGGCCAGGCTTCAGCTGCACAGCACGCTGCTGTGTCGGCTGCTGCAGGCCGCAGGGGCTCAAGCGGCGGCAGAGGCTCCGGCACTGGTGGCAGGGGGTGTGGCACTGGCGGGCAGGGCAGGAGCAGCAGCTGCGCGGCATCTGCTGTTGGCGGCACTGGTGGCCACTCAACTGCCAAGAGTGCTGCTGGGATCCTGCTGTCCCTGTCTGCTAGCCAGAGCGATGCGTTGTGAGGCGGCTGCAGCTAGCCGTCTTGCGCTGTGTCTCTGAACAGGCTTTGCATCAGGGCGTAGGGCTGCAACGCGGTTTTGATGCTCGGTTGTACCAATAAGCTTGATCCAGGCCAACTTCAAATGGTTGGTGCAGCACAGCAACCTGCAACCTAACATTTTATGCCGTAGGGTGTTGTGCTTTTACGTGATGGTAATCTGGTGTCAGGATATTTCGTGTATGGCACATCGCCACCGTGCCTCCCTGCTTTCAGGCAAGGCAAGGCACCGCTGGCCAGGCTTCTCCTGGGGCTTTGGGGGAAGGGGTAAATTTTCTATAGTGCAACACAGTGTTGTTGGGAGGCATGTCGTGTTTAGCCACTCGCCAACAGCTGCTGTGTGACCATGTGCTGGCGATGCTGTACTTGTTGGAGAAGCCTGCTTCCCAGGCAGGCTGCACTAGCAGATGCTGTGTCACATGGCTGCTCCAGCTGCTATGCACAACAAGTCTAATGTTTGAATAGTCCAAACACAAACAGTTTGATGCACCTTGCCCTGTGTCTGCAGGCAGCTATGGATAGCTTGAGATCAGTGGTGTGGGTACTCGTGCAAACAAATATGGGTGTGCAGTGTGTATGCCCCACAGCTTCTGTTACTGCAATTGCGGCCCTGTAGGTAGATCCTGTTGTCTGGGGTTGGCTATGCAGGACTTGTGCATTGTCACGTGGCACTCAATGAATCGACACTGTGGTCAAAGCACATCTGCTTCTTGTGGCTGGCCGTGCTCGTTGTCAGCGACAGCAGCATGGCTGGGGGTCGTCTGGGGACGACTGTTCTCCCACAAGGTGGATTGTTGTTGTGCTATGTTTGGGGTTGTTTACAGGCCTGCAGCAGAGGCCGTTGTGTTGCAGGCCGTGTGCAGCTAGTGCTGCATGTACTCAGATTGCTGCTTCGTACTTTGGCCAAATTGTGCAGTCCAGTGACATTCCCCAATATTGTGCTGTAATGCTGGCACAGTTCAACCTGGGCAGCATTCCACAGCGGCTGCAGGCATTGTTGCTGCAGTTGCTGGCCGCTCAACTAGGGCATGGCCATTGTGCTTTTGGTGGCACAAGGCTTGGCAATGTTGCTAATGCTATGCCGAAAGCTTTGCACCACCGCTGTAAGTTCCCTGCTGAGGCGGCTTTGCTGCTTGGACGTGGAGCGTCTGGCGCCAGCAGTCGCCTTTGTTGCTTGCAACGGATCCAACAGGCGGATTGCCCCTCATACCTAGCTTTACAGCAGTGCAAGTTCTCAGGCTTTGCGCTGTTTGCTGGTGATGTGCTGGTGTGGCTGCTCCGCACTTACATCTGTAGTGCTGCCTGGCAGTTTGTTTTGCTTCCTGCTTGTCTTTCTTGTTGGCAGGGCTCTTGTTCTGCCGCTTCTTGTGAGCCTGTGGAGAGCCTGTGGATTTCTAGATGTTTTTGTGTGAGCAGTGAGCATGCCGGCCAAATCACAGGGTACATTGTGTGCACTGTGGGGAGGCTAGCATCTGTTTGCATGTTTATCCCCCGTTCAGTTTGCCTAAAGCATGGATGTAGAGGTGGCAGGCAAGATTGGCAATGCGCGTGAGGCTGCGTCGTTATGTTGTTTGCGGCCAGGGCTGTGTCACATGATTCATTGTGTTACAGTGGCCGGCCAACAACCTGTAGGCATGTTGTGCCTTTGCTCTTAGATGGTGTCAACAGCGTCAACATCACGCTGCGGTTGGCCCAGAGCCTGCTGCTTGGCTGGCATGGTGGCTAGTAAGGCTTGGCGTGGGGCCGGACATGCCTGCCTACTGCAGCGCATGAGGCTGCCTTGCTCATTTGTTTGGCGTAGCTTCCTGGCTAGCCTGAAACCCCGTTGTAGGCTTTAAAAGCAGAAGTGATGTTCAAAACATTGCAACTTGCTTTACATCTGTGTGTGTATGTGTGCTTTTGCGCATCTATTGTGCATGCTGCTGCTATGTGAATGGAAGCAGCATATGCATGTGTACTTCTGCAATTTGTTTGGCTGCACAATGTGCTGCTGTGGCTGCTTGCTTTCTATTTTGATCAGTTGGGGAATCAAGCAGCTACGTGCAGCACGGTTCACTGCAACGTGGCCATGGGTGATTTTCCGCTGCTCTGCCATCCAGGAGCACTAGCTCTGGCTGGTGGGGCATGGGGCTGCTCTTCTGTATCTTTGTGCCGTTCGCTGCTTAGAGGGCCAGGACCTTATCAGCAAAACAGCTGCTGTCACTTGCAATCAAGCGGCAGTACCTGCTGCTCAGTATGGCGCATCCTTTCCTTTCACATAGGCAAACTCGTGCTGGGCGTGGCGCAAGTTTCCTGGCGTGCTGGCTTGCGTTACTGCGTCTCGTGTGCACATGAAGTATTTTGGGGGTTGTCTTGTACTTGCAACGCAGCTGTGTTGGCCGGCTGGCTGGTACTGGGTCCAATCATGACATGTGCGGCGCCTGTGGGATGCAGTCACCCCGCTGAAGTCTGGCTGCCAGGTGGCCGTGCTGTGCACCTGCTGCCATGTGTCGACTGGTGTGGACATCGACTGTATTGTTTCAATCCCTACAGGGTTCGTCTTGGAAGGTGGTGTGGTGCTGCTGGCATTCTTGTGCGTTGCAGTGTGTGCTTGGAGCCTGAGGCTGCAAGGCCTCGAACAAAAAACCTCTTTGAACGCCCCTTGCAACGCTGTCACTTGTCAGCAGCGTAGGTCGTGTACATTACGGAACATGGACATGTTTTAGTACTGTGCTTTTGGGTGCCTGCTTCTGCTCAGTGGTGTTGCGCTGCAGCTGAATGATACAAACGTTTCCTCTACCTATGTGTGCATTGTTTGTTGGTGTGCCTTTGTACATGATGATCTTGGGCAGACATGGCTGTGCTGTTGCTGTGCACCATCAGATGTAGCCAGCGTACATGGCAGCTGTGCTGTTGTGAACACTGTCCTGTGGGTGGGTTGGCTCCTGGTGGCCAGCTCATCAAGTCAGCGCTGGGGCAGTGGTAGGAGCTGGAACACAACTTTCCTGCGTTGATGCTTTTTTGTGCACTGCCTCTTGTCTTGCCTTGCCTCCCTGCATTTGCATTTGATGACATCCGTTGCTGTGCCTCATGCAAGCACTTGCGCATGTGAGCACTGTGGGTCAGGCACTGGTGCTCTTGGGCGGAAAAGGGCGGTCTTGCCTGGGTTGGATACTCTGTGGATGCGTGTGCCGAAGCCTGTTTATGCATATCACGTGTATGTGTCTTGTCTGTGGTGCGTGGCTGTAGAAGCATGCATCAAGCTGCTACTGCTCCTGTTTGGTATCTCAGAAGTTTTCCTAGCTGTCCGGACTGGTGATCATCAATCACATTTTGGAAGTTGCATGGGTAACCTTGCCCAATCATTCATGAGGGTACGTTGGGTGCATGTTGGCGCTGCTGGTAGTGCCTGAGGGACTGCAGTGGGCACTGCTGCTGCGGCAGCCATCTTGTTGCAGCCTCCCGCCAACGAGCCGCTGGCCAGTTCCAAACATCAGCACTGGTGGCTTATAATTATTATGTTAATACAACTAATACTAATTATTCGCAGTGGGGAACAACGTCTGCACATGCAGGCAGGCAGATGGGTGAGTAGAACAGCTGTCGGCTGTGCTGGCGATGGAATCCTTGTAAACTGTACTTAGTCTGGGTTGATGGCTGGGCCCGTTAGGGTTGCAAGGCGCAGCAGCCCTCCAAATGCGAGCTCAGAGACGCTGCAACCAGGGATTAGGGCAGACTGCCTGGCAGGCAGCAGTGACACCACCACAGCACACTACACTCGGCTAATGCGAGCAAGCTGGGCAATTGAATACCGACAACTGTAAAAAACTGTGGAATGATTCGGAATGTTCCTGGTGAAAGCTTGATCGTGCTGCATTGCAGATGCAAGGCCAAGTGTGTGCATTACATTCCTACCTTGACACATCCCTACTTAGGAATAGTACTGCACTATCGTGGGCTGCGCGTGCCGAGGCAAGAGATGCGGCACAAGCGCACCAAACCATCAACATCATTAAACTGCGGCTGCGCGACCACGCCCCTGCAGACCATGAAGCGCCACCATGCTGCTGCCTTCAGCACAACACAAAGTAACACACAGGAATATGCGACAGCCCCATCACCGGAGGCCAGGAAGAACAAGTGCCACCTGGCCCAAATCGCCACCATCCTGCTCTACGATGCACCGCAATGTCACATCCGGAAACCTATCTCACCACTGTCTCGTTCTTGCCGGCAATCCCAAGCTGCTGCTGCTGCTGCTGCTGGCATGCTGCAGCTGTGGCTGGATGACAATAAGCAGAGAGAGAGAGAGAGAGAGAGAGAGAGAGAGAGAGAGAGAGAGAGAGAGACTCCGCATGGCTGCAGCGTCACCGCTGCGGCGCGGCCCTGGTGTCCAAGGACGCACATGCTCGCACGAGTCAGGGAGCGAGGGCAGGCCTGCCGGCGCCGGCGCCACACCCCCTACCCCCACAAGGCTGCTGGCAGCCCAGGCTGGCACGACCACAACACCAGCAGCTGCACCACCAAGCAGCACTGTAATCAAGCACGTCCCCACATGGGGTGGCACCCGCATTCCTGACTCCACACATCGGCTGCACACTACGTACATCAACCTGCACAGGGCTGGCAGCTACCTCAATTTTTGCAAAGCGCAGCATCCGATGCTGCTTGGAACCAGCTGGAGTCCAGCTGGTTCTGCAGGGCACACGCTACGCTGCTCCTGCCATAACCAGCCGCCGTGCTCTGTGGCGCTGTGCTGAACAGCTGCTGGCACTCGGGCAGCCCTGGTGCACATCCAGCACACACCGAACCGCTGCAGCCACCAGCGCCTCCAGTGCTGCAGTGCGGGCGCGTGGTCTGCTGTGGCCCAGGGCGGCGCCACGTACTTCTGGTTCAGCAGTCTCCTCATGACCTGAACCTCCTTTCCTTTGCGCTCTGTGAACGCAAAGTGCTGCTCCAGCTTGACCAGCAGCAGCTTCTCAGGATCCCACTGGTGCTCATCCACCCGCTGCCGCCAAATCTGCGGGAAGAAGATGCGTGGCGTGGCCTTCACAGGCCAGCAGCATCTAGCTTGGCTGCCGTCTCCTTGCCGCTGAGGTTCGCAGGCAGCAGCCGCTTCTTCACTTCTGGACTGAGGCCTGCACAGCCAAGTAGCTACTACATCAGCGCTGATGTGGAGCTGCTGCAGCAGGGCGGGTGGGTTCACGTCATTTACGTCGGGGAGCTGGACAGCAACCGGAGCAGCAGCTACACCACCACGGCCCCCACAGCCTATATATCTATGGCACAACATGCATGCAAACAACTGGCCACTCTAACACACCAGAATCATGTAACACAGCGCTGGCACCAATTGCAATAACATAATTGAGGCAGCCAGCACATGCACTGCGGATCTTGCCTGTCACCACTGCACAGGACGCTTTGCACAACCTGAAAGAAGGGAGTAACATGCACAGATGCTAGCCTCACAACAGCCAACCCACAATGGCGATTTGAGAACTCGCCATGCATGCTCACTGCTCCCACACCAAGCCAGCAGAGCCACAGGCTCACAAGAAGCGGCCGAACAAGAGCCCTGCCAACAAGACAGGCAAGCGAAAAGCAAAACAAACTGCCACGCGGCACTACAGATGTACATGCGGAGCAGCCATATTGGCTTGTATATACAAGCACATCACCAGTAAACAGCGCAAAGCCTGAGAACTTGCACTGCTTCAAAGATAGCCTAGGTGTGTGGCACAATCCGCCCGTTGGGACCCGTTCCAACATAAGTTGCAAGCAACAAAGGCGACTGCTGGTGCCAAACACTCGATGTTTCAACAGCACAGCCGTCTTCAGCAGGGTCATACAACAGCGGCAGTGCAAAGCTTTCAGCATAGCAGTAGCAACACCGCCAAACCTTGTGCCACCAAAAGCACAGTGGCCATGCTTAGGCTGAACAGTCAGCAACTGCACAATGTTGCCTGCAGCCAATATGGAACCGCTGCCCAGGTGAGCTGTGCCAGCAGTACAGCATCCTCCGGGGATACGTTACTGGACTGCACAACTCTGCCGGCTTGACACGGCAATCAGGGTACACGCAGCACTAGTCATACAAGGCCTGCAACACAAAAACCTCTGCTGCAGGCCCCTAAGTCAGCCTAAGCACAGCACAACACCCATCAATCTGATGGGACAACGGGTGCAATCCAAGCCAAACCCCAGCCATGCTGCTCTCTTGACAACCAGCAGGACCAGCCACATGAAGCGATTGTGCTTTGTCCGCCCATTTTTCAAATTGTGTGCGACATGCCAATGCGCAACTTGTGCATAGCCGACTTCGCACAGGAGCTACGTTTTAGGTACATGACAGGGCCACATAGTGTGCTCTTGCATCTGTCACCCCAGTGACAGCCCTGTTGTCTGTGGTTGGGCATAGCACTGCATGAATACAAAGGAGTGCCTGACAGCCCACCACCCTCCAACGTGCAAGCTCTGCTGCCTGCACCCACGACGCTGAACGCACAGTATTTGCGTACGCCACCAGTCCAAGCGTGAATCTTCAGGGGCACCAGCCCATCCACGTCGAAGGAAGCACAAAAGGTATATGGCTGCTCACGCACGCAATTGACATCCCTTATATACCGGAACTAGAGCAGAAGTTCAGCGGATAAGCGCAGTGTGAGGTAGCCTGACGCCAGCCACGCCCCAAGCTTGCCGCCGGGGTCCAGCTGAAGACGCGCAAGTAGTACAAGTGACAGCCCATAGCAGGCCAACAACACTAACAGATGACAGGAAACAAACAAAAACATGCCGCACACACCAGCCGAAGAGAGCACCCTGCAGTAACCACACAAGCAAGCATTGGACAGCACAGCAGCAGGCTGCAGTGCACCCTGCCAGCCACCCCATGTTCTCAGCAGCAGAGCACCGCTGCTGGCAATGGTTGCTACCATTGAACGTCTGAACTTCCAGCCCTGTCAGCACTGCATCTGCAGTACAGCTGCCTGTGGCACACATCCTCACAGCTTTTGCCGATGCATGGCACAGAGCTGGTCAACTGAGCCGCAGCGTGACAGCAAGCTGTGAACTGGCTGCGCAGCCAAGGTTCTGTCTCCGCTGATGCCGCCAAGCTGTGCAGTGAATACCGACAATGCAACAAATGTCTGTAACATTCGTCATTTAAAGCTTGATCGTGCTGCACTAAAGATGCAAGCCACGTGTGTGCATTACATCCCTACCTTCACAACTCTACCTGAGTATGGGCTGCAGTGAGCGTAGGGCTGCGCATGCCAAGGCAAGGAGATGCGGCGCAAGCGCAACAAACCATTGACATGAGCACTGCAGCTGCGCAACCAACGCAAAAGCAATGTGCAAATCCCACACTACATTAGTTTATCCAGGGGCGTTGCTAACATCTTGAGAAAAACTTGGGATGTGCGATTAGCTGCAGGCACAATGGATCAGTGCTCCCCCCCCCTCTGCTCTAGTGGGGCGCATGTATACCAATGGTGTTGGCTTGATTGGGTGACACTGCTGATGATAATATGCCTGCACAGTGGCTCTTCCCCCTGCCACACTTGCCTGCTGAAAGGAACCAAGCTGAGTATGCTGTCGTGACTCACACAGACCAAGAGTGTCTTGGGTGCATGGCTGCTAGCGCGCTGCACCAAGTGGCAGCTGCTGCAGGAACTTGTGGTGGCTGGCGCTGTTGCTGCTTGAGTTGAGGTTGCATCAGCACTGGCATCAACGCTAATGCTTCTTGCCCTGCGATGTTGGAGTCTGCAGCACAGGATTGGTTTGGGTTGTTGTTGCTGGCTGCTGGCTGCTGCTGCTGCTCCAGGCACACTGGCTGCCTTGCGCCACATGCGCAGCTGCCACACAATCAGCAGGGCAAACACACCACTACAGCCACGGCCCAGCTGCCCAGCACTGCCTTGGGCATGGCTTGGGGTACAACCCGCGCCCAAACTTAACACCAGCATGACCTCCAGCGCCAGCATCTGCAGCCGGACAGACCAGTCGGCAGCACAGAAGGCAGCGGCAACACAGGAGAGATAAGCAGATGTGCTGCAGTGTGCGAGCAAGCAACTTGTCGCGCTGTGTGCCTGAACACGGCCTTGCTGCCGCAACAGCATCAAGCATGAGCAGAGATGACAAACTCAAGGGAAGCAACACAACATCAAAGGCTGGCAGAAATTTAGATTATGCCTGTGCACTCGGCAGCTACAAAACCACATGCGCGCCTGCCTGCTGCCTCCACCCACCCCAAGCAAGGCAGTTGCTGTGCTCAGTTGCACCACTTGTAGTTCAGCCGGCTGCACTCTGCTGCCCAAACAAGCCTGAACTGGACAAGCCGCCCCCTCAGCTCATGGCTGCCTCCGCAACAGCAACCCACGCAAACGTCCCCAGCTCACCGCAACAGCAACCCATGCAAACGCGCCCAGCTTGTGGAACACCACCCCCCCTGACGCCGCCAGCGCGTCGCCGCCTGTGCCGCACTCGATGAACTCAAAGTACTCCCGCACCGCAGGCGCGCCAACCAGCGTCCACAGCAGCAGCCGGCCCCAGACCAGCGCGTGCCAGGGCGGGTGGATCCACAGCGCGTGCTTGAGGAAGAAGGAATTCACCTCTGCCGCCAGGAAGCACGCCACCACCAGCAGGGACTGCAGGCAGCGCTTGGGACCTGGGAGGCGAGGCGCAGCAACATGGCGTGCGTGCGGTGTGTGCAAACAGGATGTTTTGCATCAGCAGCCAGCATCAGCAGCATCAGCAGCAGCAGCAGGAAGGCAAGATCCAGGGGTTCCAGAGCGCATCACGGCTGCCGATCACCTTGTGCGCAACTACTTCCTACGCGCATGTGGGCCCAACACAGTGCACCCAGGCGCATGCAGATGACGTCAGGAACGGTGGCTGTGTGCCACACACCACAGAGCCCGCTGCCCAGGCCCCTGCCCCCAACTGCCGCGCTGTCGTGTCACTCACTGGAAAAGACCATCCAGTCCAGCTTTGACCATGAGTAGGGCAGCAGCTGGGCAAGGCCGCGGCTGGCACGAGGCACCAGCCCATGCAGCTCACTCATGCCCTGGCAGCAAGTAGCAGCACACAGCAACAAACCTAAACTGAGCTGCATGCGAGCACATGCAGACCACGAGACGACCAGGCCGCTGCCAACTCACGGGCACCCGCCCATGCTTGCACGCTTGCTCAACCCCTGGAGCAACACCATGGAGCAGCAGGCTGTCAATGACGCCAGCGACGCCAGCCGACGACAGCCAGAGAGCTGGGCGAGTGGATTGCAGCACCAATGGGTGCGTTTGTGCACCCGCCGCCTGTCTGCATGGCTTGTGGCCACCATGCATGGTTCTGGCTGTCTCTGACTGTCGGCCATCGCACCTGCCAGTTGTAGTTTTTGTACTTGCAGTCCAGCCAGTGGACGGTCGCCATGCCTGCGTAGATGCCTGCGGGGGATGGGGGTGGAGGGGGCGGAGGTGCACGATGCACGTTGCAACACGCTCATGACGTGCGGCCAGGCAGCACAGCCATCGCTGGCCTCTGCTGTGTTGCATGGGGGGGCGCTGCAAGACACCACCGCAAACGCTGCGTGTGCTTGATGACTGTGGCGTGCGGCATGCACGGTGTATGCTTGCTGCAGATGAATCATGCCACGTTCTACTCACCAGCACTCAGTCCTGCGGCGTGGCTGTCGCCTCACCTAGCTGTTGCATACGGCCACATCCAGCAGCCAGCTGTCCCACCAACACTCATTGAAGTTTGGCAGCATGTGCTGCAGTGCGACACGCCGGGGCATGCATGCGGGGTGGGTGAGGCAAGCAGGTGGTGTGCCGTATGATCAGGCTGCTGAGCCGCCAAATGGCAGCAGCACAACAAGCAGCGTCAGCACCCAGCTTGTCTGTCATGATGTGCAGCTGCCTGCCACCTGTGAAAGCTACATCGTCTGCTTGATCTGACAACTTGCAGTTTGCTGGCACGCCAGGTGCACACGACCGGCAACACGACAAAATACACTCAGCTGCAACTGCGGCCCTCCAGGCTGACCTCGCCGCACAGGTGCGGCAACATGCGCGCACGCGCAGGAGCAACACATGCAGGAGTGACAATCCCGTGGCCCCAGCCAGCTCCATGCCGCAGCAACAGGACTCACCGCAAAGGTCGCCTCCATGAGCTCAAAGCCTATGGAGTAGGCCCACAGCAGCGTGGTGTTGCGGATCAGCAGCGCCTTGCCCCACCAGCCGACGCTGTGCGCAAGCACAAAAACGTCGAGCGCTGACAGCACATTGGACCAGTCGGGGGCGCCACTGGTAGGGTGCCACAGAGCGCAGTCGCTGCCATAGTCACGGTGCACGACCTCAACCCCTAGGGAGGGGTCCAGGTGCTGCAGCGGCACCACACATCAAGCAGAGCACGGCGGTTGGTTCAGCTTGCTTTGCCGGCACCTGTCCATGCTAGGCATCACCAGATGGGTCTCGTTGGTACCACAATGTTTGACGACGATGCAATGACCTGCAGGCCCCCTCCTTCTGCTGAGTGACCTGGTGTCTACTTGCAACAGCTTTGCATCCAGCGTCTAGGAGGCCCTGCTGCTCAACTTAAATGTGATCTCCTGCTGCTGCTGCTGCTGGCTGCTGCTGCCTACCTTGAGGAACTGCCGCGCGTCATGTGCAGTCTGGAACAGCAGCCACACCAGCAGCAGCACGTACACCACCGCAGCGCCATGCACCAGCCTCCACACTGCGGGGTGCGGCCGCACCATGCTGGTGCGGGGACCCTGCACCACAGAGTAGCCTGCCAGCAGCGGAAGCAGCGGCAGCACCACTCAGAGCAAGCATTCTCCTGCAGATGGCTGGCTGCGGTCCTGACGGCAGCAGTTACGGGTACAGGCAGCCTGGCTGAGCAGCAGCTGGTGCAGTGAACCCCCGCATGGTGCTACCTCAAGTGCCTGCAACGCGCTGCGCACGGACAGGTAGCAGTCAAGAACGTCACGGTAGATTCCTGCTCGTGCACTCGTCGTTTACATGTTGCGCAGGACAAGCTGCAGCCGGGCTCTGCCGTTGCTCACCAAGGAACACCAGCACTGCTGCCCACAGGCCAGCAGCAGCATTGTGCTCGCTGCTGCCTGCTGCGCCACCTGCACCCCGAACATGCAGTACATCGCCGTAGTATGCCAGCAAGGCAAGCCCTGCAACATACAAACACGTGGTTAAAACAAGCCAGGCAAGGAAATTCATGCTGCCACTGCTGCTGCCACTGCTTGTACCTACCTGCTACAAGAGCTGAAACGGTGTACGGAGCGTAGAGGAAAGCTGTGCATGGATCCAGCTTCTCTAAGGCTTCACGCCTGTGGTTGTGATCCAACCGAATCACTAGTTTCCCACCATGGTGTTGCTGCCGTTCAGCAGGAACCATTATGTTCGCGGACTTCGCTTGCATACCGTAGCCCTCTCAATTTATTTTATGCCAGCTATCGGCAAGGTGCTGCTAAGCACGGGTCTAGCCAGAATTAGCAACCAGGGCTTTTTAAGAACTCGGAGTCTGGAGTGCATTTGTGGGCGTTACAGGAACTTGAGCGTTGGACAAACACTTTCCATGCCTCAAATCCTGTGAGCATTCAGGTGCTGCAGCTGCTGCTCTGCTCAGTCCCAGCAATTAGCTTGCCACCAACTGCATGCAAGCTTGCTGAAGCGATGTACAGTGCTAGCTTTTGATCGGATTGTATTGTTAAGCCAACCTGTCGTCATCATCAATATAGTACACGTACACCAAGTACACCCCCGCAGCATGCATGCAGGCCATACCACCATGGTGACCACATCACTACTGTGTACAACTGCGCACGCTCAGCATCATGCTAAGCTAGCATGCACCATCCATGGTTTACTCCTCTGCCGAATGCCACATCAAGGACAACCCACAATGCGGGACTACTTAAACATCGAAAGTCCTCACTGATTCTGGTACTCAAGCATGGCTGAGTCATTGCGTGGTGCCCCAACACCCTGGCCAGGGCCCTCAGGGCTGTGCAGCCATGAGTGCATCGGCACTGCTGCCACCCACTGCATGTCACAACCTGGCCAAAGCACCAAATCCAGACCGCCAGAGCTGCTGCTGCTGCTACTGCTCTGCTGCTGTTGCTCCTGCTGCCACACTCAACGCTGAGGATCACCGCTGTAACTGCCAGAAGAGACAATCCCAAGCGGGGTGTTATGCGCCATTGTGCTTTGCCTGCAGGATCGCATACTCGTTCCTCATCATGACAGCATCGTAGTACCTGCAAGCCGCGCAGTAGCAGTAACGTTTTCTTCGTGAGTTTCAGCATCACAGGCACAGTGCTTAAAGACGGTTTACTTGCCTACTCCCTTAGTACTCGCTTACTGTGCGCAAAGCAGCCTGCCCTCCCCTACTGCAGCCTGCTTCATGCAGCCGGTGGCCAGGCCAGAGGCCAGCACCTAGGGCGTAACTGCTGAGCGCCCATGCACCTTAATGCCTACCCCAGCCACACCCTTGCTGCAAGTCCATGTTGACCCCCCCCCCACCTGTCAGGGTGTTTGCCCATAGCCTTGAATTTGTCCGCCATCTCCTGCTGCAGGCCGCTGTCCTGCGCATACGCAGCGAAGCGCTCATCCTCCTCTGCCAGCTCCGCCAGCGCGGGGCCACGCGCCCAGGCCTGCAGGCTGTTGTCAGGGCCGTTGATGGTGAGCCATGCCATGATGCCAGAGATGCCAAAGCCCGTGTAGCTGCAGAAGCCCAGCATGGAGCGCAAGGGAAAATTACGAACAAAAAGAAGTGGAAGGAAGAAAAGGAGGCAGTCGGCGTGGTCAGCAGAGCCGCAGATGCGCAACCTGCCCATTCTTTTGCTTCGGCCGTACAGCACGGACTGTACTTTAACCTCTATGCAGATGCGGCGTGCAGATGAAACATGAGTTCACACCTATGAGTATAATCAGCTATGAGGATATCAGAACCGTTACTTAAGAAGCTGAGCTATTACTCTGATCTCAGATTGGTGCTGCGGCTACTGTGATTGCTGACATGTGCGCCATCACCAAACCTAGCAGCCAGCAGAGGAGCTGCACAGGCTTCACGCATGTTGGTTGCTAACTGCATGCCCATCACTGTATTAGATGCTACAATGGGGCAGCAGCTGAAGCTGGCTTCACTGCTGAACCAGACCTACTGCTGTTGCTGCTAGTCCAGCAACTCACAAGATCAATTCCCAGCTCTCCCACTTTCGCTTTTGGCCTGGTGGTGGCGGTGTCTCGCCGAAAATGTAGCCGTTCCTGCCAGTCTGTGTGCCTTCAGCCCAGAATGAGCCCCCAGGCCAGCTGTGTCCGCCTCGCTGTATGTTGTTCCGCAGGAGCTGCGCGCCTGCACGCCTGAGCAGTGCTGCCATAATATAGAAGTATGCTACGCAGATATTAGCAGATCCACAATTGTAGTCACTGCAGCATGCTAGACAGTGCACGGCAGCACACACCAGTGCGAGCTCTGGTTGGACAAAATCAGATGTTGAAAGTTTTGTTAGAAGTGCATAAAATTTGCGCTACAGTACGTTTATAGGCTTGATCAGTTGGGTTGCACTTGCTTGCAACATATCATGTATAGAGCCCTAAAGGTGTCAACATTTGTGTTCAACAGCTACGTGTGCGCGCACCGGTGGCGAGTTCTGTGCATTGCATACAACTGCACCATTCCCTCGCACTGCAGTAGCTCCGTCTGTTCCTGCAAGCAGAAGGTAGGGGTTCAACTGCATGCCTTGCTGCACAAAAGCTCATGCTTCAAGCAATAAGCTGTACGTGGATAGCAGCTGCGGGGACCGTGCAAGCGGTACAGTGCACTCCGCCAAACTCAAACTTTTACACTGAAGTAGGCGAAGACCATATGTTGGTGATTGGTAACACGGCTCAGCCTGCATGTCTGTGAGAGGACACGGCACTAGCATGCAGTACTGCATGTCTGTGCCCTGCTTGTATCAAGCTTCCGCTCGCTGAGCTTGTCGCGTCCTGCTGAGTCACACACAGGCATGCTTGCCTGGAGCAGGAGCAGCGCCAACGAACAACAAGGACAGAGTACATGCACCGTACCCTACAACCGAGATGCACACAAAGCCTACACCCCACACCAGGACGTTGGCCATTGTACGTCACCCACCCCACAATGGCCAGCTACATCCCTTCCTGTATACAATCACACACAACTCATGCAATGAACGAGGTTTAAACGGCTTCTGGGCTCCAGGTAAATGCACAACTGCGTACCTCAAGCAATGATGCATAGCTGCATCCTCGAGGACCCATCAGAAACCCAAAACGTCGCACCACATGCATGCCTGACATATCAACTATATTTCACACCTGCACAAGCCTGCTGCGGCATGTACGGAAAATCTGCCCAACGGCTGGCAGCACCCACCACAAGTTAATGCACACAGTCACGATGCCACACACGCAAATGCACGTTGCATCTTACAACCTGGCTCCCTTCCTACCACAAGAGCCATAAAAAGAATTGAAAGTTGCTGCAATGCATCCTGGGTTGCATGGCTAGCCCCAAAACAGGACTGCCCAAACACAAAGGGCTGCAAGAAAAAAACCAGTCTTGCCACTCATACCTCACTCTCTCCAGCACAGCATACCACAGGGCCTGCGTGACAGGCGCCAGGCGCCCGCTGCCAGACAAAAACCGTGAGGTCGTCCAACACCATGCACGCAACAGTGCCAGCTCGTCACTTAATCAGCAGCTGCACAGGGCTGCAGCTTGGTGCTGCGTATGTGCTGCAGTGTGACTGCCCAATGTGGCGTCCAGGACGATGGTGCCAGGTGCATCCCTGCACGAGGCTATGCATGTGCGGCTAAGTGATTTTGGGGTTGCGCAGGCTCCCTGGGCCGCGTGCTGGCCCTACAGCGTGTGTGACCAGGTGACACATGTTATACCACCCCCTGCACAGGGGCGGCCGCAGGAGCGCCGCGAGTCAAAACCCCGCCTGGCTAGAGGGCTGGTCAGCCCAGCACAGGCTGCTGAAAATCCGTTCACACCCAATTCTGCCAGCCACAAGTCATCCAACAAATGTTCCATAAAGTCACATGCGCACATCTGCCGTGCCGCCCAACTGTAGTGCCATGCCCACCCACACCCAATGCGCCAGCGATGAAACACACAGACGAGACCATGTATTTAGTGGCGATGTGCACAGTGTAAACCAGGGGCAAACTGCGTGCGAGTTGAACGCTGCTGCGCGGCCAAAACTGACGTGCCTTGCTGCTTGTCCTGCTGCACAGGGCTAAGTCGGCCTGCAACGCACAACGGTGCTGGGCATCATAGAGTTGTGGCACGATGTGTGTACATATAAGTACGTGGTGAGAGTCAGTCAGGTCTGCCCGACGGACGAGAGTGGTATGCACTGCACTGCACACAGAGCACACAGGCGACAGCTTCATTCAAGCGTACGAAAGCCACACTCCGCCAGCGCAAAACCAGCCCTTCCCAGAATGGGCCATTGCCTTTGCTGGTTGCAGCTACAGGAAGCGCCAAAGAAGTAGTGACAGAGCACAGTTGGCCCGCAACTTCCACAGCGTTAACAATGCAACATGCAGAGCTACAAGACACCCAAAGGCCGCGCGGCATGCTCAGAACCTTCTGACTGCGCCGCAGCTGGCGCAAGCGGCACCCTACCAGCACGCGCCACACTGCAAACCTCGCCCAGCTGCCTGCACCCAGAACAGGAGCACCTACCTTAGCCCGAGCAGGCACGCCACTCTGACACACACACGTCTCACAAAGCAGGGGAGCAATTGGTCGCGCCCCATTGCCGGGTCCTGCTGCGTGGGTATTAATTATTGATTCAGCAACATTACAACCAGCACTGCAGCGCAAGGTAACAGCTCAGACAGTCCTACTGATGCTAACACTGCGTGGGTACTCTACTGCTTCTTCTGTCCTGTAGCACACACATAGGGCCGCAGCCCGCTGCTGCAGAAACCACACAGCACGTGGCGTGTCATGCGTTTGCAGGTCAGCAGGACAACAAACACTTTGCTGTGGGCATGTCACGGTGCTGCAGGTGCTGCAGTGGCCCACAATTGGTGTCAACACAGCTGGTGCTTGCCATGTTTCACACAAACACCTGCTGCTGCTCTGCACCCAACCAACACAACGCATGCACAGCGACTGCCGCCTTTGACTGTACCGCTATTCACACGTGTTACCGCCTGCCGCTGTGCAAGCAGTACTGCTGGTTGTGTGCTTAGCAGACAACACGCGGCGATCCACGAAGAACCCCACACCGAAAAAACCCACACAGGCACCACAGGGTGGCTGCCAGCTGCATTAGCAGATCAATTGGCCTGCGCGCTGCCAGAATAACACACCACAAACCACTGCTGAGGTGCAACATCCCACCCCCAACACCCAGAGACATTTGAGGCTGTGTGCATGCATGCAGAAAGATAGATGTAACAAACAAGCACAGCGCTGCTGTGGCAACTGTGCCAGCACGGGACGATTGTGCTCTGGCTGGCTTCATTTGTGAATGGACAACACGGGCAGCTCCTAGCTGCCATGCAGCACACCGTAAATAGGCTGCTGTGCGCACAGCACGCATGCATCGCTGGCGATATCAACTTTGCAAAAATATTCCGTGCAGCCAACCGGGCAGTTGCCATGGTGTGCACTGCACATTGGCGCCGCCCAGACAAGAACAAGTGCTGCTTGTGCTGTCAGCGAGCGCTTCGCGCGGAAGCATTGCACACTTCTGAACGCGCAAAAAGCAAGGCCAGCGGGTGGGCGCTGTATGTGATGCGGAGAAAACTGGGCCACCAGAGAAAGGGCGGTTGTTGGCACATCCTGTAATGCGGACATCCTGCCCAAGATGCATCCACCCACCCGCTGGCGCGTAGCTTGACAGAGTACACCGTTCCTAGCCCCGATACGCAAGGAGGAGGGCTCGCACACATATGAGACATGCAGAAATGCATGTATGCATACCATGCACGCGTGGTGATGCATTCACTCACTACGCTGGGTGAGCACTCAGACATCGCTCTGCTGTTGTTATTCGCGCACCACCACGCAGAGCTCACAGACACCCTCCTCCCCCAAAACTGACAGACAACACACGACAGACAGCCAGACAGACAAACATGGCAGAGCAGTCACATTGCTGAACAAGTGTATTCCTGTGATCAGATGCAGGCGAGGTGGTCTGCCCCAAGAAAAACCCGTGCAAAGTTGCCATTGCTGCAACACTGCTGAGGCAGGGGGGCGGGCCGTGCTGCGCTGATGCTCAAAAAGGGTTTCCCTGTGCGGTGCTGAGCTGCAAGGAGGCAGCCAGCCCAAAAATTGCAGAACAACTGTCAGGACGGGAACAACGCATACCGGGCGCCTCTCTGCACACCGCCGAGAGCCAAACACGTTGTGTTCTATGTGCACCCCTCCTGGTGCACTCACCACCACAAACACAAGTAACAACACAAGTCAACAACCTCTGGGCACGCCCAGTCAAAATGAATATGTGTACCGCCCCCGGCCAGGGCACAAAAAGGGCCGGGTGTTGCTGCTGAGAGATGGCAGGGCTGTGCACAGTGGCGGCCGGCACCATCGCACAGTCGTACAGCAGACACACATGTGCACACACGCACCAACAAGTGCGAGCATACCACATCAACGCCGATAGTTCTTGTCAACAGCTCGCCCACAGCAAGGTATGGCCACACAACCCACGACAGCGCTTCATCTGGGTCACACGCTAGGCAAAGCGATGCCGACAAAAATGGGGTGAATCTGGTGACAGCAAAAATACACGTGCTCAAGGAGGCCTGAGCAAGTTGCTAATGATGATGCAGCTACTGGTGTGGCAGCGCGGGGAGCACAGGTGTGCAGCACGTGCCAGCGCCACAACCTGCCCCTACCTGCCATGCCATGCTTGGTCTGGCGAGCATGCTCATGTGGCAACTCTGCACGTCCATGGCTGCACGCATGCACCGATGCACCCTGACAGTACAAACACCGGCACCCTCCAGGCAGAGAGGCCTCGCACACCGTCCAAAGTACATACAGCTCGTGCCAGCTGCGCTGCGCCACTCTGCCCAGCACAACAGCCCACGCCACACAGCAGCCCAGCGGCATGGCTGCCACATCACGCACTGCACCACAGCGGCAGGCGCGAGCTGTCGCGCAAGCGGTAACAATTGATTCTGGTTGCGTTCAGCAATTAAATGCGCCGATCGCAGCCAAAATTGCGGAATGCTGCTGTTGATTGAGCATCCATGGGCGGCCCACGCCCCTGCTGCGCCGCACCCAACACACAACATCACCCAGATCACACCATGCACCCCACGGCAGCCGGTGGCCAATCCACCCTGGTCAGCAACACACCCCTAAACACAAAATTGAAAGGGACAGGGACAGAGCGGCTAGTGAGCAAGACAGCATGCAAGACCGAGGCAGCTGCAGGGCTTGCAGGAATGCCAGCAAGCCACCTGCGCCGCTGCTGGTCCTACTGAGCGCTGCATCTGCCATGCTGTGCCCGCACTACACCCAGGCAGAGATACACCGGGGGCAACACCAGCACCCCCTGCAGTGCTTTAAATCATCCTGCCATTGCTGCGGCGCCTGCTCCTGCTGCTACGCCACCGCCACCGAGGCCTGCTGCAAGCGATCTGGTGCTCTTTCCAGGTGTCCCTGCACCTGTCACCTTGCACCCTGAGCTTCTACGAGATGAATGAGAGGTCCAGGCCTGTCGGCACCACCTCGCCGTTCGACCTGACCATCGGCATGCCGTCACGGCCCATCCCTGGCATCACCGCAGCCGGCATGCCAGCCATCGGCACGCCAGGCCGCATGCCAGTTAAAGGGCCGCTCGTGCCGCCTTGCCCCATGCCGCCTGGCGCTGCACCCATCGCTGCAGCTGCTGCCGCCGCCGCTCCTGCTGCCATGCCGCAGGGCGCAGGCATCCGCATCTGGTGTGGCATCAAGTGCTGCATCTGCTGCATGGCCATCTGCTGCTGCACCTGCTGCATAAACATCTGCTGCTGGTGCAGCTGCAGCCCGTGCATAAGACCCTGCTGCAGCTGCAGAGCTGCAGCCGCCGCAGCGGCCTGCTGCTGATGCTGCTGCGCGGCAGACAGCCCAAGCATCGCTGCTGCAGGCGTGGGCGGCGTGCCAATCATGCTCTTGGGTGAGCAGGCAGGGAGGCTGCCGCTGCCGTCCTCGCTGCCTGACACGTCACCAGATGTGGACTGGCGCTGGATCCTGTTCTTCAGGTGCTCCAGCTTGCTGGGCAGCTTCTTCAGGCGCAGGGGGGTCACCTCAATGGTGCGGCCCTCCAGACGGTAGCCGTTGGTGCCTGCAAGCGCCTTCTCGGCGTCCTCGATCGTTTCGTAGATGACCACACCATGACCAGCCGAGCGGCCATCGCTGTGGTACTGGACCTGCAGCAGGTGCAAATGCATGAGGGCAGGAGGGCACAAGCAGAAGCGAGCAGCACATCATCAACAAGGCAGCAAGTAACAGTAATGCTTGTACTAAGACCAAGTTGTGTATCTGCAGGGTGAGGTGCGCAATGCAGCCTCCTCCTGCTGCTGCTGCAGCTGTGCATCAGCATTCAGGCAGCAGCTACTGCTGGCAGGGCCCCTCTGGCCCCTGTGCTCCTTGCCCGTACACTAGAAGCATTTGATTGCCTCCGCAGCTGCGGCAGTGACACATGCAGTCAGAAACATTCAAGTCACTGCCATCCTAGCACTGCCACCAAAATATCGCGCACTGCTACTATCACTGCTGCTGTTGCTTCTGCTGCGCACCTCGCACGCCAGCATCTTGCCAAACTTCCCAAACAGCGAGGTGAGCCGCGCCGTCGTGATGTGCTGGTGCAGCTTGCTGACAAACAGAGCGTTTACTTTGCAGGAGGCCTTCTTGTAGTCGGGGCTGGCCTTGGCTGCTGCTGCTGCCTGTGCCCACTGCGCTGTCACAAATGCCCTGAATGTGGGCGTGCACAGCGGCACCACATTCTGCGGCTTGCAGAACCGCACGCGCAGTGCATCAGCTGCACCTGCCTGCTCTGGAGACCGAGGCTGCAGCACCCGCTTGGCCTGGCAAGCCCCCAGGTGGTCTGTGAACACAACATAACAGTGCAGCTTGCGGGTGTACTCCCCAATGGCCTCGTTCTTCACGGCCTCGGGGGCCGCCTGCAGCACGGTCAGCCAAAAAATGCATATTTCGTATCAAACAAGATCTTAACACCGCGCAAGCTGGTGGACTGCGGAAAGCCTGCGTGCGTGGAGCCCACATAAATCAGGCCCCGGACCTCTTGCATAGCACAGGCATCTTCAACGTGCTACCCTCGTCTCTGTTCAGCGAAAGGCTTACCTCTGCGTACTGCACACAGCCATAAGGCGCCATCAGCTGTGACAGCTCAGCTGCAGTCATGGTTGGCGGAAGGCCCTCAATGTGCAGCGACCTGAGCATCCCCATAGACTTGCTGCGCGTCATCCCCACAATGAGGGCAGGAGCGCGGGCGTCAATGCTGGCCTGGATCGCCCCTAACGCCGCTTGCCCGCTCCCAGCTCAACTCGCACATACCTGCAGTGGCAGCTCAAGCAGCCTTCCTGGTCGTCTCCAGCTGCGCTATATGGACTCTCAGGGTGCATGCTACCCTGCATAGCTGCGCTGTCGAAATTTTGGAGCAGTGCGTGCAACAACAGGTGCGCCATGATGCAGCCCGGCTAGCCTGATGCGGATTCACGTTTACTTGCAATATGCTTTGGTATTCCGCTGCTGGTATACGCAGGCAGCTGCCAGCAAATGCACAGCAACAAACGTCGATCACAGGGTCTCGTTTAGAGGTTTTGCTAGATTCAGCGAAACTATAAGAGCGTCTAGTGGTTGCACTGGGTGGCAGCGGGACTGAAGAGACGTGCCACCAGCCACATCCAACATCAGCTGAGTCAGCACCATGTGGCAGAAACCCACCCTGAGCAAAAAGGGCCAGAGTGGCTTCAATCTTTCTATTCGATCAATGGTAATTCTTATATGGCAGTGAGAACCGATTTAAATGCTGCTGGTTGCAATGGGCGCGGCCACAGCGCAGGTGGAGACTCCACCGTGGAGTGCTGAGCCTAGCCAGTCACTGGGTGTGTGTCCCATTGAAGGTGTAGACATACCAAATCCTGTGAACTGGCCTCAGCATCTACAGGTGATCACGCGCAATGCCGTATGTACTTCGTGTTAACTGCTACCTGGTGACTGGCAGTCCACATGCACATCAGCTTGTGAAGAAGCAGCAGCACTCTAGCATGAAAAGGCAAGCAAGCATGCAGTGTCACCCAACCCCTGCATACGAGGCTGCTCATGTAAGCAAAGCTGGCTCCACCCACTGTATTGCGCCGCTGGTTGTACTGATGAACACGTTGCAAGCATCCAAGCTTGTGCTGTGTCTTCTAACATGCACATCAGCTACACATGCTTGTGCAACACCAGGATAGGTGCCGGGTAAGCACACAATGTGGCGGTCTTTTCTACGTGAAGGCCGCAATGCAAGCAAAGGCAAAGAAAGCTCACAGGCCACCAGCTGAGCTGGTGGAGTCCTTGCCGAATTACCGAGTTACCAAAGTAGGGCCACTGGCCCACCCGCAAAGGAGCCAAACAAGGCTCATGGGGTCCACAAAATTCAAAGGAAGACCATCAACCGAAAGAAACCGCAACCTCAACAAGCTCAGAGAGCTCAGAACTCAGAGAATCAGTAACTGCATCACCTTGCTTTGATCTGGTGCCAACAAATGCTGGTTTTCACATGTCGTCCAACGTGTGTACTGTGCGTCTTCCGGCTTCATGACCGTTGGGTGACGATAGCAGAGAGTGCATGTGAAGAAAGCAGCACTCTAACACAGCAGCAAAAGGCAAGCAAGCAAGCAAGCAGCGTCACCCTACCCCTGCATGCGAGGCTGCTCATGTAAGCAAAGCTGGATCCACCCACTGTACTGCGCCATTGGTTGTACCGATGAACATGAAGCAAGGTGAGGCGTATGGAGCCGCTTTTGGGGCGCCAGACCTTCCACGTCCAGGAAGCAAAGGTAGAGGCTACGCACGCACGCCCCTTGAACATTCCCAAAAAATTACCTGAAGCAAGCAGAAGTTCGCGGACAAGCACAGTGTGAGGTGGGCCACCGCCACTCCACCCCACGCTTGCCGCTGGTCTTGTACTCCAGTCCACGATGTCACTCGCGCTGAACCCATGCATGTTGGGGCTGTTCCACAAATCTGCAGACTTAAACTTGCATGTTGTGGGGCACTCCTCTGCACTGCCGCAGTGCATGCATTGCAGTGCACGGCAGTGCGGAAGCCGCCGGTCGGTTTATAACTTGCATGCACAGCGTTGCTCAAGGGGATCCGGTGACTTTGCATGTCCTTGCATGGCTTCCCTGCTAGGTTGGAGTGCTGCTGCTTGTTACAGCCCGGCCCACCCTCTACCGGCATGTACTTGCACTGCTGGGCTCCGCTTTGCCCACCCACTACATACATAGAACTGCATGCGTCGCTGGGCGCACAGCAGTGACAGCCTCGTGCCATTAGCAAGTTGCATGTCATCAGTGGCGCCAGCATCGTTAACAGTGGGTGGTCAGTGTTGCATGCTTGAGCAGCAGCAGTCATTGCCTTTCATGCGGGGGGTTGGGTGGGCTGGCAGTTCACTGCATGCTAGTGCCGTGTTCTCTCATCAGCAAGTGTCTGCGTGCACTTTATCCGACAAAGCCAAACACGTGCAAAACTTGCTCAGTTACAACCCTGTCAAGAAACAAGTGCAGCTTGGTGGATGGGAACACACACAGCCCTGTCACAGGACAAGACCAGCCAGGCCCATCATCCCCTCCACACCCGCTCACAGCGCAGCTTGCCAACTTTCAACTCACTAACCGTGAGGGCTGGTCAAGGCTTTCCCATGCCCACCGGTAGCAAACGCATGTGAAGTAAGAACATGCCTGAATCTCAGGAATCACCCTTCAACACAGTATTCCAAAAGAAAGCTATCCATGATAACCACTAGATACTGGCAACACAGTGGCACAACGTGAAGCTCGTTGGTTCCATGGCAAACACCATCGCGACATCTATCACCAGTAATGCATGCACCGGGCACCACAGCACACAACATCACTGTGTGCACCTGGCACCAAGATGACAAGGTGCGCCGCCTTTGCACCCGTGGTAGGCAAACAAAACCGACCTGGCTTGCGGTACTGCCGTTGCTGCTGCGCTCAACAAGCGCAAGTAACCTATCTCTGCTTGCTTGCAGCATCACCAGCCTATACATCATATATTTCCACCACATGCAAATGCCTGGCACAGCTTAGCAGCCAGCCCAATCATCTGTGGCATGCGTAATGTAGTAATGCACTGTGTGGACGTTCGCATTATAGGAAGGGCCACCATCTACATCAACCGTGCTGTTATGGTGCAACATGCACAAAACCCTGGTTTACTGTACCTAGCAACAACTGCAACGCTTCCAACCCAAGCTACCTAGCAAACACTCTCATCACTGTCACTTAGACACCAAATGCACACTGTCCACTGATGATCATCACCCCACACTTGCACTGCCGTACGCGTGCTACGCGCCAACTGCTGCAACACCAGCTGCAACACCAGCTGCAACACCGCAGGACTTGGGTTACCACCGATTTATCTGAAACAGCTTGCTGGCATAACCAGCCAAACAAAGCCAGCACCAGCTGCAGCCTACTTGCCGCTGCCAGCCACGCTGGTTGCCTGTGCAAATGCAGAGGAGGAGCACGCATTGACGAAGTTGTTCTTCCAGTCATCAGAGCCAAAGTTGCTAGACCGTGCATTGGCAGCAGCAACGGCATCGCTGAAGGCCCCGCCCCCGTCGCCCCTGCTCACTGCAGTGCCTGATGCAAATGCCTGAGCAGCAGACTGGCAGGCCGAGTACGAGGGGCGCTCCACGTGCCTGTCACAGTTGCCATACCGGCAGTCATCCCTGTCATCATAGTTGTTGTTGAAATAGGTGGGGTTTCCGCCATATGAGTTGCTGGCTGCAGCAGCTCGCGCCCGAGCATCGGCAACAGCACCTGCAGCATGGGGGAAGGGGACATACGGGGCGGGACGTGCGAGTCAAACCCATGGCAGCGGCAGCTGCTGTCAAGTGACGCATTGCACCAGCTTCATCCTAGGCAACCAAGGACAAGGCATGACCTGCACTGACATGCAGCTGCACTGACATGCAGCTGCACTGCATAACTGCACAATAAAGCTTAATTACGACCAAAGGGCCTGCCAGCAAGTGCTGCAGCTGCCTTTGACAGGAAAGCTACCAGGCAGCTGCTGCAGCACTACAGAGTGCCAGGCTGGCTGTATGACCATATACGTCTTGCTTAGCACAGACGCACAACGAGTTGAATGCTGCAGTGGTATGCTTGATTGCTGCCTATTGTTGCTTCAAACCCTGGGCAAAGCTTTCACTCACCATCAAAGCCTCGCGTGTCCAGCATCTTGCGGTTGCCGCTGGCAGCAACAGCAGATGGCAAGTTCGACATTGCTGCAAAAGCACAGCAGGCCAGGAAGACCATCAGGAACCTTGAAGCCATCGTGGTGGTGTCTTGGTGCCGGTGAGGGGTTACCAAGGTTCGGGTTGTAGATTAGTCTGCTGTGAGGCGATTGTGAATTCTTAGCAGGATAACGGTGCCTTGATCAGCTGCGATCGTCCAATTTATATAGTCTGGACGTGCACAAATGATTATCACATAGAGAAGCTGCCCATGACGTTTTACGCGACAAACGCCACCTGCCTCCTGCGCCGGTCCGGCGACGCCAGAAATGCAGACGTGTCAGACTGCTGGCAACACCATCCCTGGTCAGGTGCAAGGTGATCTTGAACACTATCCGACATATTGATACTTGCAAGTCTCTCTTGCACCATGCTGGCGCAGCGATCACCAGAAGTCCCATGCTGCATTGAGGCAATTGTAGTGCGCTGTAACAAGGCACCGCATTTTTAATTAGAAAAAACACAGACAAAAACAACAAAATTAAAAGCAGTTACAGCAGCGTGCTCACCGTGCACGTCTGCCGTTTCAATCGTTTTGCAAAACACTGCACTCCGACACGGGTATGTAACACTGCACTCAGACACCGGTACAATGTGTTTACGGGCAAAAAAACTGCTCAGTCAAGGTTTCACTGTGAAGATATCGCTGCGAGCTGTCAGCTGACACTATAGCTAGCTAGCGCATGCCAGCTCACCACTTACCTGCTTTCCCAAGCATCATCAGTACCTAGCTAATGTATCACCAGAACAGCAGCTGCAGGGAATGAACTGGATGCTGCTGACACGTTGTCACAGGGTTTCAACATCATCACGGTGGCACTGCTCTCTGCAGTCACTGCAGCTGTACAGTCGCTGACCCAAACCGGTTGGTCTAGAGTCAAACCACTAAATGGCCACTGGCAGCCTGCCGCTGCAGCCAGCTAAGGTATCTGCGCCAAAACCATATACCTCAGATTTGCCCACCTAGCAGGCAAAGGCCTTACTGCACAACTTGGCCACATGCTGCCAGGCCATCTTAAAGCGCAACGCATAACAGCAGCCACATCAGCGTTCTCGCCTGCTGCCCACTGCGCCAGCCGCCCTGCGCAGCCTTGCAGCCCCTGGCCCAGTCGGCTCAGCTGCATTCGGCAAGCCCACCCTGCTGCTGTCACAGCTGCTGCTGTGCTGCAGTGCCGCCACCGACTGCATGGTGGAGCTGGTCCAGGCTCTAGCGCCCTTTGTCTGCCACCACCTTGGCGGCGCTATCGTTGATGTCCTGCACAGCCGCCAACGAGCAGCAGACAGCCAGAACAACCAGATCATGTTGCCTGCTACCAGCACAGGACACCCCTGATATGAAACTCACTCAACACCAACAGTCAAACAGGCATGACCTGTGTAGGACAGTGATGCAGCCATATAAATTAGCCCCTGGATAAAAACTCACTCAGCACCATCAGTCAAACAGGCATGACCTATGTGGTACAGTGACGCAGCCTTAGTTTTAGCACAGCTGCACTCACCATGAGCAGCCGCCTGCCAAGCTCCTGCAGCTTCGCCCCTAAGCTGCCAGGTGCATCGGGCGGCTCTGCTGCTCCCAGCTGCGACCCCTCCTCACTCAGCCGAGGCTCCCGGCCAGGCCGGCCACCAGCCCGTCCGCCACGCCTGCCGCCAGACCTGTTGCCTTGGGCACCGTCATCGCCAGCCACTCCAATGGCACGCAGCAGCGCCAACGTGTGGTCCTGCTGAGCAGAAGAAGCGGCAGCAGCAGCACGTTGAAGATGGAGAAGGTACTATGGGAAAAGGGCGCCGCAGCGCAATGGGAATTGGACGTTACAGCCAGAAACAACCAAATCAACCATAATGCCTCGGGTCGTGCATCAGACGCACAGGATGCCCGTTCTGCGTGTCCTGCAGGCAGCATGTTGCCTTGCACCATTGTGCATCATAGCTGCAATAGGCCCTTTATCTGCTGGCAACACACATTCAGCAACACCTGCCGCTGCGGCACTCACCGAGCTGAGCGCCTTGGGCGTGACCAGTGGGTGCGCCTTCTCGTACTCCGACACATAATGGCCAGCATCCTCGCTGTCCTCTGGCAGCAGGTAGGCAGCCTCGGCTGAGCCGGCAGCAGCACTAGACGGCTTGCAAGTGCTGGTGCTGCCACCCGTTGCCGCTGCAAGCTGCGGCCGCTTCCACATACGCAGCGCACCATCCCAGCTGCTGGTGATGTAGCAGTCCAGGGCCTGCAGGTAGGCGATGCCGCTGATGATGTCAGAGTGGCCTTGGAACCTGAAGCAGCGCAGCATGCATACCTTGGGCTACAGTGTTGGTGGGCACTTCTACACAGGCAACGTGCTGGTATGCCAAGCCAAGAACAGCACAGTCTGGCAGCACTTCCAGGTAGTCACACTTGTGCAAGAGGCTCTCGACACAGCAGCGTGTAACAGCTGCGCTGCAGCCAGCAGCAGTGTGGCTCTCATGACCGCACCATTGTGATGGGCTCCGCTCACCTTGCCAGGGGCACTGCTCCAGTAGCCAGGTCGTACAGGTATGCGTTCTTGTCAGCAGTGGACACCAGCAGCAGCCGGTTGACCTCGTCGCTGTACAGGCACCTGCGACCACACGACAGGCAGCAACAGGCACAAAACTTGTGACATGTGCATGCTACATCCTGCCAACACTTGCTGACAGTGCACTCGATGCAATGCATTGCATGCTGCAGCTGTTGTGCTGCTGCGCAGCGTGATGCTCACCTGGCGCTGCCTCCTTTGAAAGGGATTGATGCCAGCTTCTCCCCCTTGGCGCTCCACAGCCGCAGCAGCTCGTCGTCTGCTGCTGTCACCCAAGCCTCCCTGTGAGCCACCCAGCGCACCTGGTCAGCAGCAGCAGCAGCAGCAGGTGCGCATGCAGCTGGCTCAATGGATGCCAGGATGCTGTGCTGGAAGTGCCAAGGCAACAGCTGCTGTATTAACCACTGCATTGCACCTGTCAACTGCAGAATGCAGGCTGCATTCATTGCAACACGCCAACCAAGGCACCCACCTGTGTGACCTCTGGCACGTCTTCAGTCGCATGCGCAATGGCCTCAGCCACAATGGCAGGCAGACCACATTCGCCCTGCTGCCCGACCGGCCCCTTGCCAGCACTGCTGCCACCAGCCGCCAGCCCATCAATGTCCGACCGCGTCAGCCACTGCATGTTGCTCTTGCCGTTGGGGTTGATATCTATAGGCGGTTGCTGCTTGTCAGGCCCTGCTGAGTCGAGTTGTGCGGCTAGAACCGAGTGGTCCAGCACCAGGGTGAGCCGGGGCTGGGTCGGCTTGGCCAGGGACCAGACCTTGACCTTGCTGCCCATGCCGCAGGTGGACACTTCCTGCCGTGCAGGGCAGTGCTCCATGCACTGGATGGGCGTGTTGTGTGCGTCCTGCTCAGCCTGCAAACGCGAGCGGCGCAGCAGCTGAGGCAGTGCGGCATGCACCGTGCTGAGTGGAGAATGACGTGCAGCAGGTGACTTGTGTTTCTGCTGGGTTGACCAACAAAGAGCAATATTGCATGCAGCTGAAACCAACAAACGCCATTCAATACCCATACAAGCAGCATCGCTTGCTGCATATGCACATATGACGCGGGCTTCTGACAAGTATCACTGCCTGGTATGCAGTACCTGCAGATCATGCACGATTCAATCAGCACGCCCCCAGCGCTCACGTGCAGCTGCTTCATGGTGCGCAGGTGCCACACCCGCAAGCTCCTGTCCTCGCTGCAGCTCAGCACCAGGCCGCCGGGCAGGCCTGCCAGCCCTGTCACCTTGCCGCCGTGCCCTGCCAGCACACTGGGCAGCTGCACTGCGTCGCCGGCGGGGCTGGCTGGGTGCCCATCCAGGTAGTGCAGCCTGATGCTGCCGTCCTCGCAGCCCGCCACAATGCAGTGCTGATCAGGGAGGTGCAGCAGGCACAGCACGTTGCAGTCTGCCACTGGTGTATCCTCCTGCGGAAGCAGCAGCAGAACCAGAAGCACTGTGGACTTTGCAAAGTATGTGACTGCAGTGTACGTAACTGCAGTGTATCTGACTGCAGTGCCACTTTGCAACTATACACTGTGCAGTGCTGATGCAGTGGCACCACCAGCAACAATGCGCAACCTTTTCCTGCTGTCCTTCCTTGGCTGGTGGCACCTTAGGGGCGTCAGGACGATCCTGCCCATCAGCAGCAGCACGCCACGCCCGCGGCAGCCCCACTCACCACCAGCCTGTACACGTCGCAGTTCTGCTCAGCGTCCAGCTCCCAGCTGCACATGTGCCCGTCTGCACTGAAGGAGTACAAGGGCTGCTCAAAGGCGTCCGGGCTGCTGCTGCTGCTGCTGCTGCCCTGGCATACCAGCAGCCCCTCAACCCAGTCCTTGTGCGCATTGAACACCCTGCAGCAGAGCAGCAGGGCATGTCACGCACACAACAAGAGTGCAGCTCAGCCAGGTGCAGCCTGCATCAGGTTCAACTGGAACCTCAAAGGTGGCTGCGCTCCCTCCTGCGCCACCTACTACTCAACAAACTCTGCAGAATGCACGACCACAACTGCTGCTGCGAGCTAAGCAGCTGGCACTGTCCACACCTGTGTGCTGCGTGCGGGTTGTACTGCCACACCACCAGCTGCTGCTGCGCTGTGCCTGCCAGCACCAGGTCGCTGCCAGGTGGCGCATACAGCAGCTCCACTGCGTGCTCCTGCAGCCATGGCAAGGTGACCCTCACCGCGTGTGCTCCTGCTTCTAACACACACGCGTGCATACTTTGACCAGTGCTGCATGTGAATGGGCTTGTAACGTGTTGCAGGTGACACAGCTTGCAGCGTGCTTTACGCACAGCTGCCGCAGCACTGCCAAAGTTGCCGATCACGGCGCCTGCGACAACTTGCCTGCAGCTGGTTGGGCTGTGCCACGTACTCTGTGATGACCGCAGGCGCGCGCGGGTCCAGTGCAGCCAGCTTGCCTGCGCGGCCTGTGGCCCACCAGTGGTTGCAGTGCGGCAGGTACGCGCAGCTGATGGGCTTGTTGCTGAGGCCCTCAAACTTGTCCAGGCACCTGCCGGCAGCAATGGGTAAACATTCATCAGCAACTCACAAGTGCACACACTGCCCAGCGCATACTGCAGGCGGTCGGGAGTGGGTCTCTGCATGTGCGTCCCATTTTGCCACAAGTTCAAGTACAAAGTGAGCTTGATGTGCTGAACTGGTCCTCATGTGATTTGTGCGGCCAGCAGTCGCGCCACAGCAGCTGATTCTCCCAACCCACCTGCCCTCGACGCTCCACACGCGCAGTGCGCCGTCGAGGCTGCCAGCCAGCAGCACGTTGTTGTGGGGGTCGAAGGCCAGGCTGGTGAGGCCTGACCGCGCGCAATCCTTCACGCGCTTGAAGGCCTCCTTGGGCTTGTCCAGCTTGTCAACATCATAGCTGCAGATGCAGCGGTCAAACCTGCGCAGCAGCACACGCACACAGAATGCAGCAGAACTCATATGCACATGCATACACAAGCATATGCACATGTGCATCGAGGATAGGGACAGCGCCAAAAACAAGCAAACCAGCAGCTGGCAGGCATGTGTTTGAGACAGCCTTGCTGCTGCACAGGCTTCATGCATGGTGTTGCAGTTCTGGCTGTGATAGGCTCATGCAGGATCACCCCAGCGCCTGCGCGCTCAGCTTCGGTCCTGTTCTGCTGCGTTGTACTGTAATGTCTTGCAAGCTCACCCTGCTGTGAAGATCTTGCCGCCTTCAGTGATGACGATGCACTTCAGCACATCCGTGTGGCACACGCCATAGTAGTCCTCCTCGCGCTGCCTGCTGCCATACACAACCCCAGCAGCAGGCACAGCGCCCCTCATGCCACCAGCGGCTGCCTTCAGCTTGCTGCCGCTGGTGTTTGTGCTGACAGTGGCCTCAGACAATGCGTCGCCACCCGCAACTGAGCCTGGTGCTGCTGCTGCTGCTGCTGCTGCTGTTTCTGCTGCTGCTTCACTGGACTGGGCAGCTGCTAGCAGGTCTTGCTGCTCATCATCAGGCTCCTGTGTGACCCTGCCACCGCCTTCCTGCAAGAAAGACAGTGCACACAGCAGTGTTCAGCAGGTGTGGTGAAGTGAGGCAGCTGGGGAACTGGAGTTTGCTGGTGCGGCAGCTGATGCACATGTTTGGTCGCTGTGACGGCCAGCCGAAGCATCCAAAGGCCAGCCAGGCTATTCAAACCCCTGTCTGCACACGGCAGGGTACAGCAGGACATCTTACCTTCCTGCCGAGCATCTCCACTCCTATGGCTGCGCAGCTGCCGGGCCGCTGGTGCTGCCTCCAGCCCTTGAAGGCAGGGCACACACGCCGCAGCACCTGCGGGGCATCCGGGCTGCCTGCACCGCCCAACGCACCTGCTGCTGCAGGCACAGCTCTGTCTTGTTGCTGCTGCAGCTGGCGTGCTGTTGGCTGCGCGTTATGGCGTGCATGCTTCAGGCGTAGCACATCTGTCATGTCCACCTGTGGAGTCGGCAGCATCAGTGGCATCAGCAGCGACAGTTGTGGGCAGGTCGGCTTCAATGCCAAACTGCTGCTGCACAGCGTTGTTGCGGCTGCTGCGGCTGCTGCTGCTGGTGTAGGCATGTCTTACTGGGCCCACTGGCGCTGGCATCAGCTGCCAGCTGCTGCCGTCACCTTGTAGATGTGCATCACGCTGTTGCCGCCGGCCACCAGGATGCGGTGCTTGCTGCTCCAGGCCATGCTAAACACAGGCCAGTCTGTGGGAACCACCTGCGGGCGCGCATCACAAACACAATCAACAGGCAGGCAGGTGTCCTGCAAGTCAGCTGCTGAGCAACAGCAGTGGCTGGCATCATGATGCAGCCTGAGCACGCTGTGCTGGCATCGCCCTTGCTGCACATCACCGCCATGCCAGCTTACAGAAGTGCCGCACCAGTCGGGCTTTGCCGCTGCAGCTGCCAGGTTCGACTCACCTGCAACAAGCTTCCCTTGTCTGTCCACACCCCAATGCTGCCATCTATGGATCCAGAGAACAGCAGCTTGACGCTGGAGGCATAAGCCAGGCAGGTGACCATGCCCTTGTGCACAGCCTGACTGCGCAGGCGCTGGCCTGTCTTCAGGTCCCACACCTGCAGGCATGACACAGGAGACAATCAGATAACGTACAACGGCCTTGGGTGTACGTGCTGCAGGGATGCAGCAGCAGCAGCAGCAGCAGCAGCACAGCAGTGCGCACCTTGATGGCACGGTCGCCCTCTGCTGCTGTGTAGACCTCCCGCTTAGCGCGGTTGAAGGCGATGGCCGCTATATCATCCTCATGGGCGCCATTGATGACCTGAATGATTTCCATCGCCATGGCTGCGTGCTGGTACTAATGCTACTGCTGCTGGTCAAGTCAAGCAGGCTGCATCTGCATCACCAGCGGCTTTGAAGGACCAGATGGCACCAGCAGCTGCTGGCATGCTGGTTCCTCCGCAGCCCGAGTTTGTAGGTCTACCAATGGTCTATATTAGGAGGGATAGGTGTTGATAGCTGCCTGCAATGATGGTGCTCTACTGAACCAGGGTTGTCATCGAGATGTGCCCCTCCTCTGTCCGAAGCGAGCAGTAATCATTTAAGACGCTTGAAAACCGCTTGATTAGGATTTGCTCTGTCGACACCAAACGAAAATGAAGAACATCGCCATGCGTGTTTTCAAAGAGCGGGTTCATGAACCACAAGCTTGAGCTGGAGTTGTGTGCATGCCAAGAGATGGCCGATGCCGGTTATATAACCCATGTTGGGTGATTGCTGTCCTGTTCGCTCTTTTGGTTTGCGTCACAACTGATCAGCCTGTTGTGCAGGCTGCTTCCTACACGCATCGTTTGATTATACTTCTGCGCCATCACAAACAGCATTTGATCAAACCAGGCTCCTGCCGTGCTGGCATCACATCACTTGAGCGCGGAGTGCGCCTTGTGGCAGCGTTGTGAACAACACAGCAGAGGTTCATGTTTTCTTAATGACAGGACATTTAATGAGACAACAGGCACCAAAACTTCAGGTGTGCAGCCTGCGAACCTCGCTACCAGCGGAACCTCTGCAACTGTGGAGGCAGCACATGTAGCAATGTGAACTATCAGCATGCAGGCAGCTTTAGGTTAGCAAGTTGCGGATTGAGGTTATAAGCTGCTGAATACGTCTATCCAAGGCTTCGCAGCGTCTCGATTTTGTCAAGGCGGTAGGAGCAGCAGTAGTATCATCAGCAGAGCGCTGGGCATGCCTGCAAGAGCACACAGCCGTCTGACTATGCTCGCAGCAGCCGATACATAAACGTCAGCAGCTATGCCTGCTTATATATGTGTAAGCATTCAATAGCGTTATACATGTCAGCATGGTGTGGGTTTTGCTGCTTGCAGGAGGCGCTGCCCAACCCCAGCATCAGCAATGTGGAGCTGCTGCCCCAGCTGCAGGACTGGGCAGACGAGGCAGGGGATGCAGAGCGCTGCAAGCTGTTCAGCAAGAAAGCAGTCAGGGATTCATTTGCAGCACGCGTGCTGCAGGTGAGGTGTGCTATTTCGTGCATAGCACGCGTCCGAGGTTTGTCTGCCGTGCCACAGTAGGCACAGCATGCACGCTGCGGGTATGCATGAAAAACCCAGAGTGCCCATGGCTGGCATGCGCAACACAAACTTACATCTATATCAACTTTGGCATGTAGGTGCGATTGCCCAGGCATGCAGGACCAACTACAATTCTGGCAGTCCTGCTGCCTACATGACTCACCGCCCTGTGCTTGCAACACCGCTCCACCAACTTCCAGCAATCCACGGCATCGTGCATGCCGCTAGTCACCTACAAGGATAGCGATATGGTGTTGCCAAGCCAGTATGTTGTGCTGCTGTGCCCTTGTAGGTGTGCGCAGCATGCACCGCTGTGCTGGATGTTGTGGATGGGGACGCAGCAGCACGCGACCATCAGGTGCTGCTGCAGCTGTCTGTGCTGGAGCGACTGCTGAGCCTTATACCACAGGAAGTGGGGTGAGTGGGCTGCCGGACAGTGCTGCGGTGCAAGGTCTTTATTGTTCCACCAGATGCTGGATAGGCGTATGCAGACTGCTAGGCCCCAGGGAGGGGGTTGTGGATGGGCTCGTCACTTGCTGTGCCCAGCCCTTAGGATTGCGCCCAGACCTGCATGTTTAGCTGCATGTACCTGCAGCATGAGTCTGGTAATTGTAGAATTACAATGCTGTCTGCTCTGCATGCTGCCTGCGTGCTTTACAGGGACCACCGCATCGCGCAGCACCTGCTGGGTGCCAGCGACCTGCCCAAGGCTCTGGCTGCTGCCCTGCAGTGCATCATGGCGCTGACAGAGCAGGTGACAGCCCAGCAGCAGCAGCAGCAGCAGTGCACATCAAAGCCACCAATCACCTGCATGCTTGGTGCTTCCTGCGCTGGCGGGAGGTGTTTGTTTGCGTGGTTTTGTGTGCCTGCCAGCCGTGCGGCCCTGTGTCTGCTCATGTGTTGCGAAACACACACCTGTGGACCTTCTTCACTGCTCTGTCGCTGCGATAACCCCAGCTATTACGGATCAGTCTGACTGACAGTCGTTGGCTGCTGGCTGTTGCTGTGGCTGCAGTACCCCACTCCTCCTGCAGGTGAGGGTGATGCGGGTGACGTGGCGTGGCAGGTGTGCTACACGGGCAGGGGGCTGACCACGCTGCTCATGGACATCGCCTACTGGAGCTGCCCCGTTGCAAACGGAGCACAGCTCAGCCAGATGCCAGGTGAGCAGGAAACCTGTGCAGCACAGTGCTGCTTTGCATCACGTCACGTACTGTGTTTGGCTGTATATGTGCAGAGCATAGACTTTGCAGGTGGCTCATGCGCGCCATGTTTTCTGGTTGTTGGATTGAATGGCAGTAAAGGCAGCACAGCTCAGCCAGCTACCATGAGGAAGGATGCTGTGGTGAGACTGTGCGACCTGTGTGCAGGTTTATGTGCATGGATGCACCTGTGATGAGGCTGATATGTGGCGCAGGTGCTGCAGGCGGAGCGCTCAGATGGTACCTGTTGATGTTTGCCGGCTTGTGCTCTTGCCGCTGCTGCTTCAGTGGACACTGTGTCCCAGGTGAATGGCACCAAGCGCGAGGGCACTGGGCGTGATGTGGTTGCACCTGCGCTGCTGGGACCACTGCTGGACCTGGCCTGCTTGGACAACAGGTGCGGGGCAGCCAAAGGCGGCGTGTACGGTGACAGTGTGTAGGTGGGGCTTGACAGTTGCGGTGGCGGCAAGGGTGCCTGCCGCAGGAAGCGGCACTCGTTTGGACGGCCTGCAGTGTGCCGCCACTTGGGCTGTGGTCAGCAGATGCCCATGGCATCAAGGGTGCATCGCCATGCTCTGTATTATCCAGCGGGGTCGTGCGGCTCCGGTATTCTTTTCAACTGCTCTGAAGGAAGCCTTTGTTTGCCAGCTACCTTCCCAGCGCTCAACTCTTTTGCCTCAATATGTGATGTGGTTGCCCTCGTTTGTACCGCACGCACCCTCGCGCTCGCTTGCTGCTCGCTTGTGTTCTTGCCTCGTGCCTGTGCTCTTGGCGCTAGCTGCTCACCTACTCCTGCTCCTCTGCCGCCACTGTTTGACCTGCGGCTTGGTATGCAGCCTTACGCCTGCCTACTACTCACTGCGGCGTGGCGCCACTGGTGCTCTGCGGGAGCTGGTCACAGGCAGCCGCATCGCACAGCGCCGGCTGCTGGCACCCGAGCATGCAGCAGCATACGCCACGCTCATGGGGCGCGTGCTGCAGGAGTGCGGGGACCACCAGACACAGGTATGGGCGGTGGCTGGCCCGGAGCGGCGGTACGGTGGCGTGCTGCCTTGCATGCGCATGCAAGTTGGCATGCTGGAGGTGTGTTGAGGCTTTACATCCGTTCTCCCCGTGCGCCTGGCAATCCCTTTGCCAGCTGCAGCTGCCTTTTGTCCGCAGTTTGCTGCCACACTTCGCTGAACTCTGCTGCTGCTGCTGCTGCTGCTGCTGCTGCTGCTGCTGCTGCTGCTGCTGCTGCAGGTTGACCTGTTTGAGGTGCTGTACCGCTGTGGCAGGGTCATGGGGGAGAAGGCGTACAGGCAGCACCTGGACGCGCAGGTGGGAGGGGCACGCAGCAAAACTGGTGACACCTGGTGTCGGGGCGCACCCATCCGCAAGCCAACACTGCACCTGCGCCTCATGCGCGCATGCGTGTGGGTGCGATGGTGCGCCGCATGTTCTGTGTAGGGCTGCCTTGCTGTTCAACGTGCATTCTAGCTGCTGTACCAGGCAACCCTGATGCATGTCGCTGCTGCTGCTGCTGCTGCAGATGCGTGGGCTTTTGGCACAGGTGGTGGCCAAGGATGCTTCAGGCGTGGACCTGCCAAAGGAGCTGCAGGCACTGACAGCAGCGTACAACAGCCAGCAGGACACGCCCAGGTCAGTGACAGCAGCAGCAGCAGCAGCAGCTTGAGGGCGTCGCGTGCGTGGAGGTAGTGCCTGCAGCACTGCCCAACAAAGCCTGTCATGTGGCAGTTGTAGATAGTGATGTTGCACATAGTGCTGCTCGCTGCCACCACTCAGACGGCTGCAAAGGGTGCCGCATTTGTGCAGCCTGCCTTGATTGCCTTCGCCCGGTCACCTGTTGCAGACCAAGCCAGCGTCCCTCAGCACACATGTCCTGCCCCTGCTCCTGCCGATCCTGCTGCTGCTGCTGCTGCTGCTGCTGCTGCAGTGTGGTGCTTGTTGAGGCCAGCACGGTGCGCATGTCCTGTCCCAGCGTGGTGTCGCCCAACCCTGACAACATGACCGTGGCATTAGGCGACAGCCACCTCAGCCTGCAGGTGCTGGTCACACAGCTGCAGGTGAGCAGCAGTCAGCGGTTGCTGTGAGGGGTTGGGCTGGATCTGCTGTGGCTGCCATTGTAGGCAGGGCTGGCCGTCAGCTACAAGTGTCAACTGCTACTGTGCTGTGGTGCCTTGTGGGCGCTCAAGACATGTGCACAGCGACTTGCTCAAGAGTTTCGAGCACGTGCGAATGCTAGTATGGGTAGTGTGGCATAGCTGTGGTGTTTCTGCCTCCATTGGGGTGCTGGCTCCCTCACATCTGTTGCATGGCTTGTCAACTCCACGCCCTGTCATCCCTTCCCACTCTGCATCATCACCAGGGTGAGCCGCCCGAGGAGGAGCAGCTGGACATCAACTACGCCAACATCCACCGCGTCGTCACCAGCCTGGGCAGCCCCGGCTACCACCCAGCCTTTGCAGGGCGACACCTGGCAGAGCTGCAGGTGACTCTGCAGCCCGTAGTTCCGCTGTCAGCTGCGTTGTCAGGTGCAGCAACAATGCACAGCGTGCTACTATGTTGTGCTGCTGTGTGCAATCTAATTTTTATGGCCACCTCCTGCAGGTGAAGCTGTTGAAGTGGCTGCAGGCATCTGCTGCCTTGTCATCACCATAATCCTTCGCATAATGATTGTACCGGAGTGACGCCTTGCGCTTGCCTGGCGATCAGACCCCAACATCTCTCACTCTTGCTGACCCTGGTGTGCTGCAGTGCAAGGCCTTCCCGCGCTGCCTGGGGGCTGAAGTGGCAGAGGCGGCGGCAGCAGCAGCAGCAGCAGCGCAGGGCCGCAGCGGTATGGTGTTCAGTGTGGGCATGGCCTGGATGTGACGCAGCGAGACAGGCTGGTGCAGCTGCTGAGGGAGCAGGTGGGTGCGGTGTTGGGTTCAGCTGGTCATCCCTGCCAGTACTGGTGCACCTGCGGATGCTTCTGGCCGTTGCAAAGTTCTGGTCATTGCGCTGACGGCAGCTCGTGTTTGCGCTGTTGTAAGGTTTTTTGCACAGCCCACTGAGCAGCCACGTCCTTCTGTGGCCTGCATGGTTGGAATCACTGCTGTGCCTTGTCGCAACTGCATTGGAGACTCATGTCTCCATGTTCTGCGTCGTTGCTGCTGTGTGGTGTGGTGTGCAGGGGGTGCTGTGTATGGAGGTCAGCCCCACCATCCATGAGCCATCACAGCAGGACCGCAGGCCCAGGAAGATGTCCATGTGAGCAGCAGGCCAATGCTTCGGTAATCATAGCAGCACCAGCAGTGATTGCCTTGGCATCACTCGGTCCGCTGTGTGGTAATCATCCTGCTGGCATGCACTGTGGGGACGCTGCTGCCAACAGCAGTACCCGTTGAGGAGGTTGCAATCAACTTGTTTGATAGCATTGTGCATGTTTACTACTTTTGTGCTGCACGTCAGGTTGCAGGTCAAAACGGGTCACAATGACGAGGGGGCTTGATGGGTGTGTACACGTGCTTGCTGTGTTGTAATGCTGCAGGGGTACCATGCCCCAGTCCTACCACAAGCAGCCGCTGCCCCTCTCCAAGACAACACCAGCCTCCAGCGTCCGCCCAAACGCGCTGCAGTTCACCAAGTCGACGCCATCCATGCAGACCAGCACGCCAGCAACAGGAGCAGCAGCTGCGGTGAGCAGCAAGCCGCCGTCAGGCCGCCAGCAGCAGCAGCAGCGCAGTCGTCTGGATGCTACCACGCCAGTGCAGGAAACAGCAGCAGCAATGCAGGCAGCCGTCCCTACACAAGCTGCTGCTGCTGCACCAGCAGCCACTGGTGCAGATGAAGCGCAGGCTGCACTCACTGCCACAACTCCAGTGCATACTGTGGCTCAAGCTGCTGCAGCCGGTGCTGCAGCAGCCGCTGTAGCAGCCACAGACCCCGCTCTGCAGCAGCAGCAGCAGCTTGGCAGCGACTCCCAGCTGCTTGCAAACCTGGACGACATTGCTGCCACTGTAGAGCGCTCCAAGGTCAGGTTTCAGGAGGCCTGGCCGTCAGGTGTTGGACTCGCAGGAGGCTGCAGCAGCAGCGGAGGCATCAGGGGCTGCTGGTGATGATGCAGCAGTAGCAGCAGTGCAGCGTGGCAAACGCCAGGCAGCTAGGGGTGCAGCTGCACCAGCTGAAGCAGCGCAGGATCAGCAGCAGCAGCAGCAGCATCAGGGCATGGAAGTAGATGGTGGCGATGATGTGGGTTGGGAGCCTGATGTGGAGCCGCATGACGATGAGGAAATGGCAGCAGCAGCAGCAGCAGCTGGTGCAGACCAGCAGCAGCAGGCGGAGCAGCCTGGCAGGAGGCAAGTTGCTGCTGCAGTGGGCAAGGACAGCATGCAGTTTGGGGTGACAGGCCACAGCAGCACAGGGGCAAGGCTGCTGCCGCAGCTGCTGCCAAGCCGCCAGCAGGCAAGCCGTCGTTAGGCAAGGTCGCTGTCAAGGGCATGACCAAGAAGGCCAAGGCAGCAGCAGCGGTGAAGAGGCAGCAGGCTGCTGCAAGGCATGAAGCCACACAGGACTCCATTGAGGACCCTGATCTGCCTTCCCTCCCCCCACCAACAACAGCAGCGCCGGCGCCCACCAAGCTTGCAGATGCAGTTGATGCTGCAGCAGATGGGGCGGCAGCAGCAGGTGCTGCTGCAGCTATGCCTGGTTGGATGAGTGCTGCAAAGAGCAAGCAGCAGGGGCAGCAGCAGGCGGCACTGTCACCACACCATTTGGCAACCGCAGGGGTCGAGGGCTGGGTTCTACGACTCCCTCGCCTGAACCATCAGGTGGTGCAGGAGCAGCAGCTGGGTGGGGTGCTGCCGCAGCGGTTGGGAACAAGGCTGATAGGGCAGCAGCAGGGGGTGCAAAGGGTGGTGCTGCTGCATCTGGTGATGGTGGTGTTGGTGGTGCCAGGGGGCGGCTTGCAGCTGGCACTCCAGGCACAGGCAAGCGCGCAAGCAGGCTGGCTGCTCTGGGGGCACTGGGCAGGAGCCCCAGCAGGGCGGCAGCAGCAGCACATGCAGCAGCAGCGGAAGCGGAGGGAGCGGGTGAGGCTCATGCTGCGATGTCTGATGTGTTCCCTGTCAGTGGGGACCAGCAGCAGGAGTTTCCAGATGAGGCTGTGGAACCTCCTGCTGGTAAGCAGGGCAAGAAGAAGCAGGGGCAGCAGCAGCAGCAGCAGCAACAGCAAGGAGGGCAAAGCAGCTTCTGGCAGGGGGAAGGCCTCATCAGGCAGGGGGAGAGCTGCTGCCAAGTCAGCAGCAGGAGCCAAGTCTTTGACAGCAGCGGCAGCCGGCAAGGAGAGGGAGGATCAGCTGCAGCCAGATCACATCATTGGCAGCAACTTTGAGTTTGATAACGCTGAGGAGGAGTCCGCCCCAGAGGATGAGACAGGCAGCGATGAAGAGTTTGCTGTGGGGCCTGGCAGGCGTGGCGGCAAGGCAAGTGGCAGGGGCAAGTCGTGCGCAGCAGCGAAGGCGGGGAAGAAGTGTGGGAAGGGAGCAGCTGCAGGTGCCGAGCGCCTGGCTGGCAGCAAGCGGAAGAAGGCAGACAAGCCAGCAGCAGCAGCAGCAGTGAATGATGGAGATCAGGATGTCGTCCCAGGCACTGTTGATGATGGGGATGAGCAGCATGAGGTGGCAGCAGCAACAAAGCAGCCTCGCAAGCAAAGGCACAGCAGCAGGCAGGGCAGGACTGCTGCTGCTGCTGCTGCTGCTGCTGCTGCTGCAACAGCCGCAGCTGGTGATGATGATCATCATGAGGAGGAGGAGGGTCAAGGGAACAGCCAGCAGCACGATGCTGGTGGCGGCGGGAGGCGGCCAACGCGCGCTGCCAAGGGCAAGGTGAGCAGCGATCATGATGGCCGCAGCGTCCGCTGGCATGCCAGGGATGCTTTGAGCCTCTTGAGTGTGCTGTAATTTGGGATCCACCAGCAGTTCTGCAGATGGCGCGTTGAACAGTCGTCCTTGTGCTGCATTAGGTATGTGTTGCTCGTAACGGTCACGTAACTCACCTCTGGCCTGCCCTGCCTGGACGTGCTGCCTGTGTCTGCTGTGCCGCGCCGCGCAGGCCATGGAGGCCATGCACCAGCAGCTGCAGGATGGAGGCACGCAGGCAGCCCTCAACCTCACCCCACTGCAGCCAGAACAGGACGCTGCCGGCGCCGCTGCTGCTGCCGCGGGGCTGGAGGGCCTGGGGCAGGACGAGCAGCAGCAGCTGGCAGGGCTGGGTGGGTCGGAGGACGATGGACTGGACGCTGCTGCTGCTGCTGCTGCTGCTGCTGGTGACGGTGATGGCGATGGCAATGGAGGCTTCCCAGGCTTTGGTGTCGCTGCCGGTGTCGCTGCTGGCGGCTTTTTGGGTGCTGCTGGGGGGCAGCAGGCTGGGCTGGCAGAGTCGCCAGGTGGGCTCACATTGGGGAAGCGGGGAACTGTGACTGCAGCTTGGACACAGTGCACGCGCGATGACGACCATACACCCCTGCAGGGAGCGTGATCATGTAGTGCAGGGGTGGCTGCCAGGTTGCGGCTGGATGTGGGGCAGCTCGGCTTGGCGCTGCTGTTCCTGAGTTACTGGGATTGAATATGCCTGCCTGCTCATCTGTCTGTGTCGGCTGCTGTCCCGTCACGCCTGCTGCAGGTGACTCCGATGATGACGGCTTCGCGCAGCAGCTCGCAGCACTCGCGGCAGGCAAGGCAGCAGGCAGGAGCAGCGTGATGCCACCTGCCACAGCAGTGGGCCTGGCTGCTGCCGACATCACGCCAGAAACCATGAAGGTGTGCTGCTGAGATGACTGTGACCGTAGCTGCTACACTGCTTGCAACAGCTGATTCTGTAACTCAGCTGAGGAACAGTGGTGTGCATATCACTTTCCTTCATGCGACAGGCAGTGGTCTGCATGGTCGCTGGCTGCTGCAGCTTGCTGGCAGGTGCTGCACATCACTGCCAGTTGGGCATCGCCATCTCTTCTTTTGTCTCATTTTGCCAGTGGTGTAATCGCCGCTCCAATGTGTGTTTGTGCACGCGCGCACCCTGCAGATCAGTACCGCCAAGGTCGCAAAGCGTCTGGCTCTGACGGCTGCAGCCGACAGCCACAAGCCCGCAGGCACAGCACTCAACGCTGCCGCAAGTGCTGCTGCAGCCGCAGCTGCTGCTGCCGCTGCGCCTCAGCCTCCATCTCTGATGGGCCTGCAGCTGGGGGGTGCAGGTTCACGGGGCAGGCCACCCAAGGCGGCTGCAGCACCAGCAGCTGCTGCCGCTCCAGGGCCAGACAAGTTCAGGCTGCCAGGCCTGAGCGGCAGCCTGGCAGGAGGTGCGGCTGCTGGTGGGCTGCTGCTGGGTGTTGGTGCAGGCGGCGCTGACAGCAGCAAGGCGGCAACAGCACGTGCTGCTAAGGCTCGTCAAACTGCTGCTGCCGCTGCTGCCGGGCAGTACTCTGATGAGGATGAGGACGAGGAGGATGTTGCAGCAGCAGCAGGCCAGGGATGGGGCAGCTTCGCCGGCGGTGCTCTTGGTGGTGGCGGGGGGCGTGGTGGGGGTGGGGGTGGCGGAGGGGCTGGCGCTGGGGTGATGGCGCAGCTGCTGTCTGCCTTCAAGGGAGACGACGACGGGTGAGTGACTACCTGTTGTTGGTGGTCTAGGACATTTTGCTGCTAGCAAGTGCTGTGCAGGCTAGACGTGCTGGATTATTTGACGTTGCAAAAGTTTGCAATATTTGCAAACTGTTATGCGTACAATGCTGATCCCTGAGTCCAACAGCCAGTGTAGTTCTACATACCAGTGGAGTTCTATGGAGAAACTGACTTTGCTGCTGCTGCTGCTGCGGCTGCTGCAGTGATGATAATGATGATGACATGGAGATGCTGCAGGCTGTGCTGATGCGCGCACTCAAATCCAAGCAGTCCAAGCAGAAGCAGAGGCAGGCAGCGCTCATCAAGGTGCGCACAGCAGCTGCTGCACTACGCTGCTTTGCAGGAAGTCACGGTGCACAGCCCGCACACATGCTCGCAGTGTACTGCTGCTCCTCCCTTTGCACGTTGGATGCCAACTCTGTGACAGGTGGTTACCTGCTTGGCAAATGCTGTCCAGACGGCTGTGACTCTCCATGATTGAACATGGGCTGCGGCACCATTGGTGTTGCTGCTCAGTGCCTGCATGCTTGCTGGGCTGTGCTCAGCGCCGAGTGGGTTGTGAGCAGCTGCTGTGTGCCACCCTGCAGGAGGTGCATGCGGCTGTTGCGGCCCGCCTGGTTGAGCTCGAGCAGGCCATGCACGCAGAGCTGAGCCAGCTGGCAGCAGCAGGCCAGGCTCAGCTGGCGGCGCTGTCGCGCAGCCTGGGTGACAAGATGGGCGGCATTGCTGAGCTCAAGGCGCAGTTTGAGGCGCAGCTGACTGCTGCTTGGGAGGAGTACGGGGAAACGTATGCGCAGCTGGCGAGCGTGCAGGAGGTGAGAGTTCGCTCATGGGCATGCCTGCATCCCTGGGGTTACTGCTGGACCGCCTTGGGACTTGCTTGCTTGTTGTTTGTAGCAGGTGTTGCGCTGTGGATGTTGTGTGGGTGCTGAGTTCGACCATGATGCCTGGACTGCTGCTGTCCTGCAGCGCCACCATGCTCGCACAGGGTTGCATCAAGCAGCTGAGTAAGCACCATCTGCTCTGCTGCGCTCCTGCCGCTGTGCCTGCTGCTTGCAGGAGGTGCGGCTGCTGGCTGAGAAGAAGCGGGCAGGCTTCAAGCGCAAGGCGGCGGCACTGCAGCAGGAGGCCTCGCAGCTGCTGGCAAGCACAGAGGCCAAGGTGGCACGCATGCGCGGCGCATCTGGCATGCCCCCTGCCATGGCAGCTATGCTGCAGGCGCTGGGCGCGTAACTGCTGCAGCACTTTACGGCCGTTTGAGACGGGCTCCGATGTATTGACAAGTGGTGGCGGAGGGCGGGTAGCGATGCTGCGCAGCTGCTGGCAGCTGTGTGCTCATGGCAGGCGCTGCTGCACGCTTGCAGCGTCTGTGACCCGAGAGATGGCCTCTGACCCATGCGGTTGCAACCAAACTCCCAGCAGGGCAATTCTGTGTGACAGTGCTGACATTGGTAGCTTGCCAAGCATACTAGAACAGCGTCATCAGCTGCTGCTGCTGTCTGTGGCATTGGGAGGTGATCACCTGCTGCGGGATACAGCAGCTGTGCTGCATACACATGTGCACACGCTATGCGTTGCAGGGTGGCATCCAGACTGCAACAATCATAAGCGATATGGAGCAAGATGTAGGCCGTTCGCAGTTTTTATATGGCATGCATTACATGGAATGGACGCCTGTATGTGCAATGAAGTTGTCCAACAAACTTGATAGTCTAAGTAAGCCATGACTTTCAGACAAAATTGAACCAGGGATGTGCTGTGAGCATATCTTACCAGGCTCTGCCAACATGCACAACAGAAGGCACTTGGTTATGGCCAGCCTAAGCACAAAGAGCTGGCAAGTCTGCAGCAGGCGTTGGACTGTTCAGACTTGCATTCAAGCAGGGCAGTCGCTCCTGCATTCCGCAACATACAACACGTGGACACCATAAGCTGTGGAAGATGTCAAATGGTGTCACCGTGTATTGCTGCTGTTCTTGTCAAGTCTTGGGATGTGCGCAATGCATGCAAACATTCTGGAGCAGTGCTCCCTCCTCTTTCCGCCCCGGTGGGGCGCGGGGCCGATGGCGCTGATGCTATGGCTTGAATGGGTAATATGATGATGGTGATGCTGTGTGAGCGCAGCCAAGACCTTGGCACCTCACCCTATCAAGTACAAGCCATCATATGAACTGTTTTACACAACTATAACTTGCTGACAGCAGAGTGCATGCAACCACCATCATCATCATATTACCCATTCAAGCCATAGCATCAGCGCCATGCAACCACCATCTGCTCTTACTTCAAAAGACCTATATGCCCACACCATGACACAGTGCACCACACTCCCGGAGGTCTTTAGGGCTTATAGCACTTATGCGGGCAGGGCGGCACTGCCGAACAAGGCCTCTTCCAGGATACCTGGGCGTCAGTCTGCTACATCACAACGCCAGCGCATCAGTTTGTCACACACGACCACCATGGTAGCACTTTTGCTGCTGCAGCTCCTACCGCTGCAGAGCTTTGCGCTGCTGCGGCTCCTGGGTGTGGTCCTGCTGCTGCGCTGCTGCTGTAGCAATTGATTGGCTGCAACCATCACACCATTGTGTTCATGTCACTTGTTGCAGTAAGTTGCAGCCAGCTGGACGATGGTGAAGCTGAGCTGCTTACGCGTTTCCAACACATTCTTCAGCAAGAGGAAGCAACACGCCATTTGCTGCGCTGCCACACCAACGCCTTTGCCCGGTTCCCGTGCAGCCGTCAGCAGGTTGACGGCGGGCTACACCTACACCAATTCTCTGCGCTACAGGTATATTTGGATATTTGAGGCCTTGCTGCAGGAATGCGTGCCTGCATGGCAGCCCACTCGGAGCACCAGGAGAACTTGGGCGGGGGTCTCCTGGTCCAGCATCGCTTGAGGTGCGCAGTTTTGCATTTACCTGGAGCCCAGGAGCCGTTTAAATCCGTTCTTTTACACCTGCTGACCCTGTGCCAATTTGGAAGAGCCGCAGCATCAGTGTGGAGGTTAAACGCATACTGTTGCTGACGTGTGTCCGTCCCATTGTTGAATATGGCAGTGAGGTTTGGTTTCCGTCCACAGCTAGGCAACTGCAGCTGATTGACAAAGTGCAGACAGACATCATCAAATGCGCAATGCGCTGTGGCAAGGAGCGCCCATGCTCTTCAGCTCTCTTGGCAGAATGGGGTGTGAAACCGTTGCATATGTGGCTTCATCAGAGGGCTTTGGAGTACTACTACAGGATTCAGCGTATGCAGGGCGTTCGGCTGCCAAATCAAGTGTTTACAGCTGAATGGAGGCGTCCTAGTGGTGCTGTGGCGGTGACACCGTGGCACAAGTATGTGCAGAGCCTGCTGTGCAAGTATGGTGTGAATGTTGTGACCGCGGAAGGCAGAGCCAGTGCGTGCAAGAGCCATGTCAACAAGCAGGTCAAGACACTACATGCTGAAAGGATTGCATGTGAAACGTTGGAACACTCCACTCTGAGTCGGTATGTGGCTCATGTGCATCCCTCTCATGTTGATGCTATGGGTTTCAGGAGGCCTAGGCCGTACTTGCGTTCAGTGGCAATTCCACGTGGTATTGAATTGCTGTTGCGTGTTCGTATGGGTTGTCTGTGTGTACATGAGCGTACTAGTCAGTTTGGCGGTCGCAGAGCTAACTCCACTTCAGGATGTCCTTGTTGTGGTGCAGAAGTTGAGTCTTTGTCACACTTCATGTTTGATTGCCCTGCTACTTCTGCTCAGAGGGATGATATGTTTGCTGAGATCAGATCCCTGCCTGGTTGCGCTGAAAAGTTGCGCAGCGTTTTGTCCATGGCTGATTCGTCAATCAAGGTGTTGCGTTTTGTATCTGATGATATTTGGGGCAGTTCTGGAAGATGTCTGATGGTGTCACCGTGTATTGCTGCTTTTCTTGTCAAGTCTTGGGATGTGCGCAATGCATGCAAACATTCTGGAGCAGTGCTCCCTCCTCTTTCCGCCCCGGTGGGGCGCGGGGCCGATGGCGCTGATGCTATGGCTTGAATGGGTAATATGATGATGATGACCTGCTGACCCTCCTCCAGGCCCCTGTCAAGTGCGTCTAGGTGTTTCTTCAGCTGCAGCGGGTGTGACACCCGCTGCAGCTGAAGAAGCACCTAGACGCACTGGACAGGGGCCTGGAGGAGGGTCAGCAGGTTTAGCTGCTGTCGTTTGCTTGGACAGCAGCGATTCACCGACAGCCACGGCAGGCAGACAAGCCTACAGCAGCAGCAGAAACAGCAGCAGCGGCAGCAGTGTGCACGATGAGGTGAGATACAGAGATACATAATTAACGTGGTAGCACAGAGCTCACAGCTGCCAGTGAGTTCAGCTCTTGCAAAGCCATGTAACCACAAGTGCATCACCACTCGTCTGAGACAGCATTACCACCTGGCATGACAAGCACATAATGCAATAATGCAATCAGCTTGCTTGGGAGGGCAGTGGCATACTGTTCCAAATTGTTCTACAAGCGCTGTGTGTGTGTGTGGGGGGGGGGGGGGGGCGGGCGTCGAAGGTACATTGCAAACTGGGTGGGACCAACACAGTGTGAGAGGACACGGCACACAGTGTTGCACGCACGTTCAGGAGATGCAACTGCAATGTATGAGCAAACCCAGAAAGCAGCACGCATGCGCTCAAACAGCGTTTGTTATGGCACCAGCATGTGCAAACAGAAAGGGCTTGTTGCAGGAGAGCGTCAACAACTACAGCACCAGTCACGTCAGCAACAAACCAAGCGCATCAGACTCCCACTGCCTCAGGCCCGTGGACGCAATCATAGCTGATCAGCGGCCGACACTGCGGCCCTCTGTGAGGGACGTGCAAAACATGCAAAGCGACTGCAGAGCAGCTCCAGCCACCAGCTGCTGCTGTAGGTATGGTTATGCAGCCGTGATGCCCGCCCACTACCCACGGCATCAGCCTACTGCGTGCCAAAGCAGTACTCAAAGACAGTCCTCTTGCCTGACAGCACAGCTGTGGCGGTGACATCCTGCTCATGCTCCTGAGAGATCCTGTAGGCCTGCTGGAGTTGGGCCTGCTGCGCGTCGAGCGGTCTGGTATAGGGCCGCAGCTGCTGTGCCAGTCCAAGGCTGACCTTCTCGCTGGTGAGGTGGGCCATGAACGCTGTCTCGCATATTGGTCTGTACTGCTTGACATGCTCCAGTAGGGCCTTGTCACCCTGCTTCTGCTGGATGTCCAGCAGTCGCGCTGGGTCCTGCTGCTTGTAGCGAGCCCCAATCTCCGCCATCCACTGCAAGCCACTTGCAGTGGCTGGCGGAGATTGCGGCTCGCTACAAGCAGCAGGACCCAGCGCGGCTGCTGGACATCCAGCAGAAGCAGGGTGACAGCGGTGCCGTGCAGTGAAGAGCTAGCGACTGCACTGGTGTGCGTACAGCGACATGACCATGGGGACCAAATCCTGCAGGAAGGCCAAACAACACCAAAACATTGTGCAACAGGTGTCAGCTGTGAGACGCCAGGGCTGCAGACAACGCTTCAACAGCAACTGGCTAGCTGCCAGTGCAACTGCCAGGTTGGTGCACTCTTGCACAGCAGCAGCAGCGACGGTTCTGCTGTCATGGCGTAGCACAGGATCCACAACAGCAGCCCTGCAGCCCTGCCAGCAGCTTGCCGCCAAGGCTTACAAGTGTGCACTGCTGCATCATAGTATCCTAGGGCCTGTGCGAGCGTGTTGCTGTGTCTGCCAGACACAGTGCAGAACTTCATGCAGCAGCAGGCCTTCTTCCTGGGAAGGGTGCAACTGCCACCAGCGCAGCTTACAGTGCATTGCGGGAGCAGCCACGCCCTGCAGCCCATAGTTGCCAACGCCTGATACCCACCTGGTTATCCAGAGGCATCGTGAAGCGTCCGAAGAAAGGGCGCCAAGCCCACAGGCGACGTCTTGAGAAGAATGTGGCACGCTATACGGGGCTAGCTAACAAAAACAAAGCGATGGAACAAAACAAGATCTCAGCATCGTTCTTCTCAAGCTTTTCAAGCAACGCGGCACGTCGTACCACTGCTGCCTACTGTTGTGGTGCTGCTCTTCGGTGTCTGCTGTGCAGGGCTGTGGCGCCGTGCTCGCTTGAGCTGTGCACGCAGAAACTGAGCTCCAGGATGCGCTGCTGGTGCTGCTGTTGTTTGGTGCTGCAGCACTCCTACAAAATGCAAAGCAGCAGCATGCACGTGTACGTGGCACTGTGCTGCACAGCTGGATGTTGTATACACCGCATGTTGAGATGCACTGGCAGCAGCAGCTGCAACATGTGAACACGCGTGTTGCATACACCGCAAGTCAGATGCACTGGTAACAGTAGCTGCACAAGCTGCTAGCTGAACATGTTGCCCACCTGCTGCTCACACGGCTTACGCCACGTCCTCTGCCCCTGCTTCCCCTTCAGCCTACGCATCCGTACCAGGCGTCAGAACACGTTGCATGTATTTGCATGTTGTGCGGACATGCCAATGCTGCGGCAACCGGACTCACTTCTCCACCACGATTGGACACCTCACTGCGACACGGGTCTGACGACATGACTGCAGACCTGACACCGTTAATATGTCGGAACAATACAGGACTGGCTCTCCGAATCAACAAATGAACCGCACGAAAGCGAGCAAGATGCACCGTCATCGATCGAGCTCAGCGGTTGCATCTGGGTGGCCGGTCGAGCTCAACTCACCTGAGTTGAGTCGCTGGAATCGCCCGTCCGGGCATGAGCAGCGGAGCGAAATATCAATTTGCACGAGTGCATCTCCACCCGCGCGCCCCCACTGTTTGTAACGAACTACACACGCATCTCCACCCGCGCAGGAACCAACGAGGGCACCAGAGCTGCAGAAGCAGGACCAGGTTGCTGCAGCAGCACCACAGGACAGGCTTTGGGCCGGCCTGCACAAGGCCTGCTGTGTTGCGTGCACATTTACCGGGCACCCACAAATTGAATGCACCCGTCCAGCACCAGGGAGGGCCGCTGCGCGGCCCGCGCAGAAAGCGGCCCGCGAGACATCCCACCGAAAGCGGCCCGCGAGCCACGAGCGCATTGAGCGTGACGAACCTGGGCACCACATGGCAGGGTGCCTTGGACTCCACATACGCCTGACATTTGCCAGCGCTGGCAGGATTTGCACCAGCAGCGCCGCAGCAGCAGCAGCAACAACGAGACAGTAAAATGGGAAGGGGGTATGATTCCTGTGCACACAGAGCCCGCCCTAAAACAAATGTATTTAAAGCAGACTCTGGAATGAAGCGCAAGTGCACTGATGTTATCATGAGCTGCTTGCAATCCTGCTCCTGCCAGCAGCCACAGCGCTGGGGTGTTGTGCATTTTGCTGTCAGCTGGGATTGGGCTGCCACAGCATAGGATGCACATCCAATCCTGTGCGGTGCATTGCAACTTAATGCATGGTACCGTACCAGCAATTGCTACACCCACCAAGTCATTGGCAATGGGTGCAAGTGCTGCTGTGTACACATTATGTGTTGCCTATGTCAGGTGCATTGTTGGCACCACACCTGCCTGCGAGCGGCTTGCAGTCCTGCTCACCTCAGCTGCACTTCGCCAGGCTTCGTGCTGCAAAACTCGAACTCGGTGTGAAGCCAGCTGCTTTTAACGCTGCCGGGGCGGTGGCCATCCACTCACAGACAGCAGGGCAGTGCGGCGCTACCGCCGCCACCAGCATCTCCCCAAACCTCCCTATGTCGTTGGGTTCAAACTGTGCAGCACAAGTAGAGAGTACAGGGCACACACACAACAACAGCAGCAGCGGTTGCAGCAACATTATCAGTCGGCAGCAATGGCCGCTGATGCGGCCAACGCACCTCTTGAAGCAGCAAGCACCATGCAACAAGCACTTTGCATGCCCTGCGTCTCAACGCTGCAGCATGCACCCCCCTTGCTGGCGAAGTGGTGCTGCTGTGCGTACTGTGGTGTGAGCTGTGCATGACGGCTGGTGCCCCAACAAGGGGTCGACTGATGTACTAGCACCCCCCGAGTGTGGCTCGCACCACAGCCCTAAAGCAGCAGACCTCATCGCACCTTGTCGTTCCAGGCAGGACCGTTGGGCATCAGTAGGTGCATGAATGCGGGCACCAAGTACAGGGCGATATGCTGTGCAAAGGTTTCAGCTGTGAAACCTTGGAGAAGTGACTTGACGGTATAGGGCTGCAGCTGCTGTGCCAGTGCAAGGCTGACCTTCTCGCTGGTGAGGTGGGCCATAAACGTTGTCTCGCATGTTGGTCTGCACTGCTTAACATGCTTCAGTCGCGCTGGGGTCTGCTGCTTGTAGCGAGCCGCAATGTCCGTCAGCCACTGCCAGCACTCAAGTGCAGCTTCCTTGTCTGGCGCCCCATCCAGTGCATCGAGCAGGTCTTTGCGCCGTGCAGTGAAGAGCTAGCGACTGCACTGGTGTGCATACAGCGACAGGACCTTGGTGGCCAAATCCTGCAGGAAGGGCAAACCGTCCCAAAACATTGTGCAACAGGTGTCAGCTGTGAGACGCCAGGGCTGCGGATAGTGCTCAACTGGAACTGGCTAGCTGCCAGTGCAACTGCCAGGTTGGTGCACTCTTGCACAGCAGCAGCAGCGACGGTTCTGCTGTCGTGGCACAGCACAGGATCCACAACAGCAGCCCTGCAGCCCTGCCAGCAGCTTGCTGCCAAGGCTTACGAGTGTGCACTGCCGCACCATAGTATCCCAGGGCCTGTGCGAGCGTGTCGCTGTGTCTGCCAGACACAGTGCAGAACTTCATGATGCAGCAGGCCTTCTTCCTGGGATCCCAGGCTTCCGAAAGGGTACAACTGCCACCAGCGCAGCTTACAGTGTGTTGCGGGGGCAGCCACGCCCTGCAACCCACAGTTGCCAACGCCTGATACCCACCTTATAGTTGAGGGGCATCGTGAAGCGTCCGAAGCAAGGGCGCCAGCCCACAGGCGACGTCTTGAGAGGAATTTGGCACGCTGATACGGGGCTAGCTAACAAAAAACAAAGCGATCGAACCAAACAGATTGGTAGACTGTCTATGGCGCTGAGGAGCCTTCAGCAACGAAGCAGGTGAACTCAAGGTTTCAGGGGCAACGTGCAAGTGCGCGCTTGACGCAGCACAGCAAGTTGCTTTTGAACATTTACGACAAGCAAAAAGTCGAGCCTGGAACGCAGCCGTACTGTTGGTTGGGTTGAAATTGTGTGTAGTTCGTTACAAACAGGGGGAAGACGCGGAAAGAAGACAGGCAGTCGGCAGTGAGCCAGGAACCGGTCACTCGCCAGCACCTGGGCAGCCACCCCGCGCCTGTGGAGCAACTGTGGTAATGCCGTGGTAAAATGTGGTGGTCCTGGCGTAGGCAAGACAGCAGCACCCCTCGAAGTGCCGGTGAGGTGCCAGTGCCAGGACAGACACCAGGTCACTAGAAGTGTCAGCTAGCAGCAACCAATCTGCAGCTGTTAGGCATGTAGCGACGCAGCTAGTGGAGTGCACAACCGTTCGTTGGGTTGAAAGTAACAAGGGGTTGCATCTTGCATGCCTTGCTGCCAGGCAGCGCCTGTAACAAACCTTCACGAGGGGTTGCACACGTGCATCAGATGGGTTTGAACTGGCACACGACAGCCGCCGCCTGCAGGAGCAGCAACTATGCATCATGCACAAGATCTAGACAGGATCAGTTAGTTGCAACTGCACCTTCGCCCGCTCTGGAGGGCCTGCTAAGAGGGTGGCTGCGGAGCGCTTCACCAAATCCACCAAATTACCATAGTAGGGCCACCGGCCCACCCACTAAGGAGCCAAACAAGGCTCATGGGGTCCAAGCATCAAAAATTCAACTAGTAACCTCAATCAGTTACGAAGTGAATAATCCTCAGACTCAGTGGCAGACAAAGCATAGGGCAGCATATCCTCCCCGCCATATCGGGATCGCCTCGGGCCAAGATGCAATAATAATTAAAAGCAGCAACTAGTGGCTGACGCTGCTGCATGAATCTGGCGAGATCAGGACCACTTTCACCCTGCTGTTCCTGCCCAGCTACTCCGACGCCCAGGACGGATATAGCGGTGCACCATACATGCACTGGGCGTACCGCCACCCTGAATGCTGCAGACGCCTGCTGCTCATACCCAGCAGCAGGATGGAGCTACAGCCCCCAGGGAACAAGCCCCATGGACTACCTAGCAGGCTGAAATGGAACAAGATCGTGCTGGCAGTAGGCAACGTGGCAGGGTTTCAAAAGCATCTGCCATTCTGGGAGCAGGAGCCATGGGACACGTTCAAACGCAGGATGACGGAAATCTTCCCTAATAGAGACTACAAAAGACACCCTCTTCAACATCTGAGATGGGAAAGTGACAGATTGGTAAACAAAGAGAGCCGCCGAGGGACGTCAATAATATCACACTGCCACATAAGTTCCGGCAGCGCCCAAACGATTGCGATCAACGCCCCCGGGTGCCCACCATTGATAAGATTGTTACTCCCGTACCCGCACATAGCTTTTTTTGGTGTGCTGCATTGTCAACTCCGCCTCACACTTCTGGCTTGCATGCCTCGCACATGTCAATGTCTTCCGCATCAAAGGGGGAGAACATGCTCTCCAGCAGCCCTTGGCCCTCAGGCCTGCACACCAGGCACACCATGCAGCAACACATGTGACCATGCATGTCGGGCATGTGCCAACTGCATGCACGTGTGCTGCTAAGTGTGTTGGCGGCATGCATGTTCACGCAGTATAGTTTGCATAGCGAGGCGTGGTCAAGGAGCATATTGGGACACAGCACTGAGATTGGTTGCGCTGCAAGCATGCTCACACCCACTCACCACTTGTATTTGCTCCTCAGCGTGGCAAAGAAGTTGCCAATCGGGTTCTGCCCAGGCTGCAGCAGCGGCAACGCCTCCAGCGTGGGTGCTGGAGTAGCGACAGGTGCATTGTGGGTGTCAAGGCCGGGCGGGGGCGCCGCAGACGCCGCGTCGTCAGCTGCTGCTGCTGCTGGGCCTGTGGGCACCCAGTGCTCCACTGCTGGGCCCCTGGACACCCAGTGCTCCACTGCTGGCGGCGGCAGGGATGTTGATGCTGTTGTTGCCAGGGCAACGGGTGCAGGCCTGCTGCGACGACCCTTAGGCACAGCGATTGTGTCGTCGTCAGTGCTGCTGCTGCCGCTGCTGCTACCTGAGAGGTCAGCGCCAGGGGCAGCAGTTCTGAGGCCGGATGCCGAGCTGCTGGGGAGGCTCCCTGCAGCAGCTGATGCACCTAGGTTGCTCGCTGCTCTCCTTGGCAGGGCTGTTGCTGGGGCCTTGCTGCTGCCTTGGTCCACAGCAGCTGCCGCAGCCCCATTGTTGCCAGCCAGGCTGCCGCCGGTTGCAGTGGTATGGGTGTGGGTGCTGCTGCTGCCATGTCGAGGCCTGCTGTTGCCACTGGGCTTGTTGTTGTTGGTGCTCTGCTTGGTGGTGCTGCTGCCAGTTGCGCTTGGCTTGCCGCTGCCAGCCTTGGTACTGCCAGCCTTGGTGCTGCCAGCCTTGCGTGAAGCGGCCGCGGCTGCTGTGACTGCCCCAGTAGCCCTCACAGGGTCAACCCCAGGGCCTGGGTCGTCAGCCAGCACCTCTCCTGGCGCTGCACGGCGAGTGATGCGGATGTTTGCCAGGTGTTTGAAGACGGGGGCACCACGCACTTCACTGTCGATAAGCTCCAAGCAGGCCTCAGTCACCTCATCGCCTGATGGCTGCAGCTGGACGTTGCCAATCATCTGGCCGCGCATGACAGAACCCTGCAAGGTGACAGGCACAGGTGCTGAGCGAGATGGCGACAGGTCACTCGTACCAGTGTCATGTAGCACAGAGCCCTAGTCAAAGCTGCTGAGCGCTGCATGGCGGCTTTTGTGTCTCTGCAGCTGGGCTCATCATCCGCTGCTGATCAAGCGTAGCGCACGGATGCAGAGCACATGATCCAGGTGTCTTGTGTGGAAGCTGCAACCGGTGGGTTCAGCAGCACCGAAACGTCAAGCACTGGCTGTAAGTTCAACATCAACTGCCAGAGCTGACAGAGCAGCATGTTGGCAGCATCTCCCTCTGATGTGCATCCATTTGTCACGCTCACCACTGCTGGCAGGGTGGTGGAGATGGAGGGCGCTGTGCCGGCCTGGATGGCCTTGAAGCTGCCAAAGGACAGCTTGAAAACCGCCCACTGCTTGGAGGTGTAGAACATGGTGGCATCATAAGAACCAGCTGCAAACACCTGCAGCACACCGGGATACTCAGCAAAAACCAGTGACGATGCATCTGTGGGTGCTTTGCAGCTGTATAATTGCTTACACGGGAGTCGCAAAGGCACTTGAGGTGGCGACAGTGGCCGTGCAGGATCCATGCATGAGTGAAGTGCTGCTAAGAACATTCATGCACGTCAGTTGCCAGCGGTCACGTCAGCGCCTCACCTTGGCCCTGAAGCACATCCTGTCGCCAACAGCCCTGAAGCCTGCCGCGCCATTGGCCAGCAGCGTGATGTTGCCAGGCGTGCGCTCATGTGCCCCGTCAGCCAGCATGTTGGTGACGCGCCACGTGCCCATGCCCAGGTAGTAGGTGGGCTTGGTGAAGCTGGAGGTGTCTGCCGCCAGCGACGTCCACCAGGCACGGGCCGCGGAGCTCAGGACGTGTGCCATGGCAGAGGCTTGCGGCTCTGGCACTTCGTTGCAGGGCAGCTCAACATGAGACTCGTTCTGGAACCTGTGCGGGAGGCAGAAGCAGGAGCAGCAGCAGCACATCAGTGTCGAGAGAACCCAGGCCAAGTGCCTTAGCACCGTATGGCTGAGCCTTGCAGTGCCGGCCACTCTCTGAGGAGCACATGAGGCAGCCGCGTGGGAGGGCGGCAAGTGCGGCAGCGCTGCCTGGGCAGGTGAAGCAAACAGCATGTGGTGATGCACAAGGTGGTTGGCATCGGCATGCGAACGTGTGTCTTCACCTCCCAGCAGCGCACGGGATCTCTTGTTGCGCAAGGTAAGGCATGAGTGCATGTTGATGTGTGCAAGGCCAGCCACTATGCAGCAGCTGCAGGGCGCATGGCCAGCGCAAGGCTGGCCGCGCACCCGTACCTGTACACCTTGCCAGTGGCTCCCAGCCATTTGTACTCCCTGTGGCGCACAGCAATGCAGGCCTCAAAGCCAGGGTTGGTCTGCCTCAGGCCAGGCAGCAGCTTCCAGTACACGCTGTTGGCCACACCTCCATTGTCATAGTTCAGCAGCGGCTGGGGCCGCAGCACCTCCCTGCGGTCAATCAGGTTGGGCCAGCAGGCAGGCGGGAACAAAAGCAGTTGCTGACGGCCAGCTCAGCCTGTCATGGGGCGTGTGCATGGCGTTGTGCTGTTTGCCTTGATTTCAGTACGCCTGCAGGCGCGTGTGAGTGTGCAGCCGCACCCCATGCGAGCCGTGTGATTGCGGTGGTGGAGCTGCGCATGCGTGTGAAAGCAGTGATGTTGCGAAGCAGCCACCAGGCATACACCACAGCCCATGTGTTGCTGCGTGGTGTGTGGCAGCAGCCCACCTGTCTGGCCCCAGAGCTGGCACGGCATCCGCATCCCAGCAGTGCGCGCTCAGCGCAAACACAAAGCGGTTGGACTGCTCTGCATTCGCCATCGCAGTGCCGCGGCGACCGCTCAACTGCACGCCAGCCGCCGCAACAGCCGTGCTGCTGTTCCCGGCGTTGAGCAGGTTCTTGAAGCTCATGCCCTCCCAGGGTTTGTGCCCCGCTGTACCCTCCGGCACGCCCGCCAGGTCAGCCATGGTTGGCAGTATGTCTGTGAGGTCCAGCAGGCTGCTGTCGATGATGCCGCCTGGAACGCCAGGGCCCGAGACAGCGAGGAAATTACGGATGCCTGCCTCATTTGCTAGGCTCTTGGCGCCCTGCATCTTGCTGGGAATGCGCATCTGCAGCAGTGCAACAGGCACACAGCAACAGTTAAACACACACACTAAATTACATGCACCCTTTTACTTCAACACAGCAAGGAAACACTCAGGTCACTGGTTAATTAGGCAAGTCAACATGCTGGCATTTGAATATAGATTGAGAGAAGGAAGCTGCTCATGCTGCAGCCGTGCATGCAAGATGTGCAGCACATGACTTGTTGTGCATTACGCTTACCTTCTGCTGGTTCTTTTCGTCGTTGAGAAGCTGCGGTCCGTTGTCGCTCATGACCATCACGTATGTGTTCTTGCCAAGGGGGCTGCTCTCCAGGAAGCTGAACAGGCGGCCCAGCACATCATCAAGGTACTGCACCATGGCCCACGCCTGCAGGCAGCAGCAGGGCAGAGTGCCAACATAATTGCAGCCCAAAACACGTTGTTGACAAGGCTGTATTGATGCAGGGGGCAGGCGGGAGGTGGAGGGCTGTGCTCAGCCCTGATAGGTGCTGGGCGTCTGGGCAATGCAAAGCCGGTGAGCTGCTTATGGTTGGTGTGCGTACCATGGTTTCGCAACTGACGAGAGGAAGAGCTCCAATGCAATCTTGTCACTTGTTGCATGGTCCTGGAAGGTACACAAGCTGGCTGCTAGCAGTCAGAACAGCTGCCGTCATGTCTATACAAGCTTTGCACAGCCGAGGGGTGAATTTGGGTTCAAGGCACATGGCGATTGTGAGCCAACCTGCTTATACCTGGCTGCTGCACAGGGCCAGAGTGCACCATCTTTCAAGCTAGCCTGCACTGCACTGCCTGCACTGCACTTACGTCAATGGTTGAGTCCGTTACAGATTGATAGCGTGGCTTCTTGAAATCTGCCCTGTAGCGCTGGGGGAACAGCCTGAAGGCGCTGCCCTTGAAGGGACCATCGGTGCGGCTCCTGCAACCAGCACATGGTGGATATGCACATCAGAGCATTCACAGCGTCTGTTGGCTCTCATGTCCGGGAGGCTGCTCCGCCACAACTGCACCAACTAGTGCTGGGTTCCTTGAACAGACCGGTTGCGCAGCACATTGAGTGATACTGCAGGATTGTCTGCAGATCACCATGCAAGGCTTGCTTCGACCCTGGCACGTGAGCTACACTCAGCAAAGTTGTATACAGGCATGGCACCTTGCAGCTACTGCAGTCAGTTCAACTCACGTGTGGATGGCATGTGGTGCGTAGTACATGTAGAAGGGCTTGGTGCTGTTCTGCTGGGCATTGAGGTAGCCCAGCACATTGTCTGCCAGCATCTCATCCAGGTACTTCTTGGTCTGAGGCACGGCAAGCACACACGGAACCGCACACTATGAGACAATAAACAAGCTGACTTGGCTCACTGGTTTGCCAAGTGCGCTCACCATGAAGCTGTGCACCAGCAAAAGCAGCAGTTGTCCATGGCATGGTGCGTGCCTGCATTGCTGCTGCAGCTGCATGGTGCATTGTTTATACTCACCTGGACGTAAGTGCCGTTGTGCCTACGGGCAGCGCACACAGAAGCATGTTTTTGGGTTGTTGAAAAGGTGATTGGTATTTGCCTTATGCTGACAAAAATGGCAAGCTGCGGTGTTCAGCCTGGCCACACACATGCTGAGTGCCAGCACTGCTGTCATAACCAATAGACCTTGGTCCGGGGTCAACAGTCTACAGCTCACTCCAGCACTCACAAAGAGCGGTGCAGGGCTCACTGCAAAGCTGATTTTGCTGCCACATGCATTGCTGGCCTGCTTCTCACTGCGCAGCTGCGCACTCACGACACAAATGCATCCTCGCTGGCCATGGGAGGGAACCAGCTGTCACTGAATCCCACGTGCCATGGCTCATAGCCCAGCGTGCGGCCATTATGCCTGCAGGCAGCAGGCAGCAGTAGCGGCCAGCAGCAGCAGGAGCAGCAGCAGCAGCAGCAGCTGTTTGCGCTGGTGTTGCGTTGTGGAGCGACCCATGCAGGGGCCATGCAAGGCTTGCATGCTTCCTGACAACACTACATCAAACTGACATCTCAAGGTCGCATTCGCCCAGTAGCACGTGTCAAAGAGCAGGGCCTGGCAAATTGTTGGGCTGGCGCAATGCAAAAGCTCTAACAAAAGTCTGTGCCGGCTCACCACTTGCCGTAGTGCACGGAATCATAGCCTGCTGCTGACATGACCTCAGCAGCAGTCGCTTCAGCAGAGTTGATGAAGTCATAGCCTGAAGTCACACAGGGCAGAAGCATCAGCAGCTGCCATCATGATGCACCATCTTGAACATGACGCCAACCAATCATCTCTGCTTGGTGTGCAGCATTGTGAGGCTGCATGTTAAGCAGCCAAGCGGCAACACTGCTGTGCGGGCTTCTGTCACATAAGCTTTGCTTGCCCTGCAACACATAGGCATACTGTCAACCCTAGGTGTTGACCCTGCTGTGGCTGAGATGCACTGTTATTGCAACCAACCACACTTGCCGGCTTAGATCCCTCACCTCCATGGACCAGCATAGTACCTGCATGTGTTGCAGAGCAGGCGATATGGCTGTCAGCAGCGTAGCAATCAACAGTTGGCAAGCCTGGGCAATTCTACTGGGCACCGCTGGTCCACCTGCGGCGAGCATCTCCCTGAAGTGCAGCGCTGATCAGCGCACTAGCACACCCTATGCTGTTTTGAAGCATGAAGCCCTGCCATGCAACCCCTGCTTGCACTGACCTACGCGTGCGCTGCTCCTGCCTGTGAGCAAGGCCGCCCTGGACTGCGCACACTGCGGTGTCACGTAAAAGTTGTCAAAGCGCAGCGCCCTGCACACCAAGACAGCACAGCCAGCACGTGTTGGGCATGGACGGCTTGGGCGTCCGGCACCACAGAGCTCACAGCATACTGTTGGGGCGGGTGGCAGACAAGGCTACCAGCTGTTGCCAGTGCGGTGGCGCTCTGCTGACTGGGCCTCAGCGACGCTGGTGCACGTGAGATGCACAGCAGGCCGCTGCTCTGCTGCCGTGCGCACCTGCGCATGAACCTGTCAAGGTTGGGTGTCTTGACGTAGGATGGGTTGTGCAGACCGATGTCGTCGTAGCCCTGCAGGCGGTGGCCACAGCCCCTGATGGAATTCATGCTGAGGGACTGCATCTACTCTGCTGGGGCTTTCAACTGGACCGCATATAATTTGTATGTGTTCACTTTGCAATAGAACCAGCTGATTGGTGCAGCGTTGAGCTGCAATACCAAGCTAAGCTTGACGAGCATGTGCCCCCCAAATGACGTCTTGTTGTGATGTGTTGATGGTGAGTGTCGCTGCTTGCTGCTGTGAGAAGCATGGCAGCCAGCCCAGCTGCATTGTGCCTGCTGCCTGCGCCCCACCTGGTCATCAGTCAAGATGATGATGAAGTTTGGCTTGCTGCCGTCAGCAAGGGGCTTGATGGCCATGCCGCTGGGAGTCACCTTGGCTATGGCTGCAGCAGCAGCAGCAGCAGCAGCAGCAGCAGCAGTAATGTTTGAAGGCAGAGCCATTCAACAAAATGAGGCATGGCTAAGCCACTGCTCGTTGCCTGCCCGGGTCAGCGCACAAGCACATGGCTGCCGCCAGCGATGATCAGCCACTGCTGCGGCTGTTCCCGCTGAGTAACATGTGCAGGACGCATGTGTCATGAGCTACAGCAGCCGGCATGCTGCAAGCATGCAACTTGCTGGCAGGGCTACCTGGTGGCACACACTGCTCTTGGTCGACCCCTTGAGATGCACTGCTGCTGCTGCTGCTGCTGCTACTGCGTGCGCTGCCGCCATCGCTGCCACGCCTGCCAGCGTCGCCGCTGCTGGGAATGCTTTGAGCTGCTGCGGCAAGGGCATCAGCGAACTGGGCGCTGCTGGTGCTGACATCCAAGCTGCTGCTGCTGCTGCTGCTACTTTGCGTGCTTGGGCTGCTGATTTTGCTGCTGGCTGCTACTCCCTGGCCCTCCCCAAGAGCGGCATAACCTGCAACATCAGGGTCATGAGAAACAAGGGGCAACACAGTTCCCTGTCATAGCTGCTGTCCTGCTCGTTTGATTGTACAGTCGGCTGTTATGTTGAGAATTTGCAGGTAGCCAGATCACCGATGAAGCTGTATGACTGCAGTCTGCTGTGCGTGCTGAATTACGACATTCTGTTAATCAGACATTGCACATAGCACAGTTGTAGTAGGTATGAGCAGCGAAGCATGCACGTGGGCAGGTGGTTGGCTGCAGACACTCCTTTGCATGCACTGCTGACACTCTGACAGCACACGTGGTGTATGAGCATGCTAGCCACAGAGCTGCCTAACAATGGGTGTCGTAATCTCTCTTATGATTACAAATAAACAAAAATCGGATTCTGGCACAGTCTCTAGCTGCTGCTGATGGTTCATGTTGCAACCAACAAAGGACGGGCTGCCAGTACCAGGCACACCTGCCGGAACTCCAGCTGCCAACAGGATCACCAACAGAGCGATCTGCATTTTATGCACGGTGATTTGCAATATTTATCTTCGGTGTAGCCACTGCCTCTCGGCGCTATGAGTTCAACTTCAAGCTCCTCACGATGTGCATCGCAGTTGTGGCACTTTTAATATATTGATACCTCCAGTGCAGGAAGGATAGAGTAAATATCTAAGCGAGGGCCACCCTCTGCAACGGTCGCACGAATGCTTTGTACCGGAGCCACTGTACTTCAAAACGGCAGGACAAAAGTGAGGTGGCAGTGCAGATATCCTTTGGTTGATCGTCGGTCCAAATTCTATCATCATCTCCCAAAGCTACGCATTTGGCTGTTGGGACGTTGCACTGACACACCACACTTTGCTGCAGATGTACTGCCACAGACAGGGCACTGCCGGGAAAGTGTGCACACTTACGCTGGGTGAGAGTGCTGCTGCTTACTACTTATGCTGGCTAGCTTTGTAATTTTTCACAGATTGAGCTATATTCTTTTTTTCACAGATTGAGCTATACACAAATTGAGCTATATTTCACAGATTGAGCTGTATTGAGCTACATTGATTGAGCTATAGACAAATTGAGATTGATCACAGATTGAGCTATCAATTTCGCTCCGTGCTGCCTGCTTGCTCAGTTGTTGAGCTGATGGCTGGCACATAACAGCAACAACAGCGACACAAAGTGGACGAGGTGGCAGGCATCGCCATGCCGCCTGCCAGCAGCCCAATGTGCTAGAACGCCTGCTATTTGTGACACCAGCGGCTTGCTCATTGTATAAGCCGTCTTATTTGTACCTTTGTGCAACTTGCAATGACACCAGCAATGCACTGTAAAGGGGTGCAAAGATACACACATTACAAAGCATGTGCGGCAAATGCAGCACTCACGATCTGCATTCAGTGTGGCCTGCCTAGGGTTATGTTTACTGGTCGAATGTAGCCTGGTACTGGCCAAGACTGGAACCGAATCATCAGCAGCATCATAAACTGCAATCTGGCAGGGAAGGCAAGCAGGGAGAAGCAGATGCACCCAGAAGACACCATGCAAGCAACTGCTGGCGAGGATGAGACTGATGCCTATGTGTAGCTCTGTCTTCAGAGTTCACGCAACCAGACGCGCAGCACATTAGGCTTCTCAAAGCACCACACCAATGCATGGGCGCTGCTTAGCGTGCTGAACAGCTGCATGCAAGCTGCGAGGTGCAGCATGCAGAGGTGGAGGTGCATCGCCTGCTTGATGTTTTCACATCTGGGCCCACACCCCAACTCAATGATTGCCATAAGCCCCTCCGAGCAGTGATATGCAAAGTCAGACAGTGCATTTCGAAAGTAGCACATGCGGGCATATGAATAAGTAGCTCCCATTGACACACATGCAAGCAGTGCTTGAAGTGTTGGGTTGTGTTGCAAACGTGCTATCAAACACACAGTCGTCTGTGCATGCACCAGCCTGTGTGTGGTGCACGGCTGCCATGCATGGTGCGTCCGCTGTGTGCTGCACTAAGCTGATCAGCAGGTTCGCCATCAGCCTCTTTCAACACCACCAGTGCATTGACATCATTGGCATAGTGAACACTGCTACTGTTGTACAAGGTCAAGATTTGCTGACCTCAGTGGAGAAAGCATCATTCAACACTCCCGGCAACGCCTGATGTTCAAATACCCCATCCACACACGCCATACAACGCTGCGAGTGCATGTTGGCAGTGGGACACTATGCTGTACTGTGGCAACAGATATGTGCACGGGTAGTTTGATGCAGCAAACACTTCACCCGGAACTAGCCCAATTGCGGCCAGTGATGTGGCTCCAGCAGCTGACCCAGCATGCGCATCGACTCTGGTGCTGTGTGCAGGGTGCTGCACCATATCGTGCTTTTCTGCATGGCAACGCATGATGGTCATTGACATTGGCTGCTGTTGTGTCTGATTATCAAACGACCAAGCTGGGGTTGGCTCACACAGCCCTTGCAGCACTCGGCTGGCCTTCTCCGCCTCCACACACAGCAGCACACCAGGCGTGGGCCACAAGCAAGAGGCATGCGCCATGAGCCATGAGGCGTGAGTCATGCCCCGCACTGTCCCTCACTATGGCATGCACCACATGTAACACATCAGTGCCGCAGAACTGCAAGCACCTGCAGGATGTGGGGCACATGCAGCGCGCCGCGTCCAGCACCGCCCTGCCCACCCCTCATTTGCCCAACACCACCAACTGCACAGCATGCGGCTGCTATCATCTACAGCCAGCAGGAGTGCGGTCATCAGATGTCGACGCAGCATGGAGCAATATTCACGGCAGCTGTGCTGTATCCCAGAATCAACTCGTATGCCGCAAAACCATGACATGCCAGCAAGCAGCAACCTGTACTTGCGAGGTGTGCGTCTGCTTTTCTCAGCACGGGTGAGTAGTAAAAGCACCATCCAAAACACTTGTTTTATTGTCTGATTGATCACTGGAGTCAGTGTGAGGACAGCCATGACACCGCACACACCATGCCATGACACATACCAGCAACTGAGAAAGGCCTTGCCAGGGCTGGGCGGGCCACTCTGCGACGGGGACCGTGACAACCAACAGCAGCAAAAAGCGACATTGAGGTGACCCGGTCGACATGGGAGACAAGCAAACCTGTTTGAACACACCCCGGCCGCAGCTGTGGGGCTGCATCAGCCAGGGTGCACCTGCTGCCGTGTTTGCAATAGTCATGAGTTTCTGCATGCTATGCTGCTACAGCGACCTTGGCCGTACAGGCCTGGCAGCATACGCAACCAGATAACAAGATTCTGTAAGCCCACTTGAAGCTGCTGCAAGCTGAATCTACCCCACATTATGCAGGCAGGCACATCACGTACAGAAGTGGTAGGACCGTTGCTCAGCTACTGTCCATCAGTAATCTACGTATGTGTGGCAACTACCCATGTGAGTGTAACAGAGCGGCTCTCCGGCAGTGCACGGCAAGGTGTCATGGTACAACAGCACCCGGTGGCAACATGGCCACCACATGTGCCACAAGCTGCCGCCGGCAGACCAGCACCACGCGCAGGTCAACAGCAACACGACTGGTGTCATCACTGAATGCCCAAATGGACAGCCCTAGATGCAAGGCAAAACTAATGAGCCCAACTGACATCAAATCACACAGCCTGAATGCATGCCAGTCAGCAGCGTGCAGCGACCGCTCATAAGCCTGCAGCAGGAGCTGGTGCTGCGCAGCACCCTTGTGTCAAGCCAGAGCTGCAGCAGCATTGCTGATGTCGCAATATCGATCTGCTGGCATCGTTGTGCCCATGCACGGCCGGACAAGCCAGCGGAGCTGACAAGGGCCACCCACTGCAACCAGCCGTATGTTCAGCTGCCGGTGCGGCAGCTACTGGCTGGCGCTTTCTCTAACCTGTGCTTCAGTGTCATTCACACTCTTCCTGCTTTATCAAGAGTAAGACAGGCCAGCCAGATGAACAAAGAACCATCGCCCACGACGGCACAGCCTACTCTGCATTGCCCTGCAAAGCAGCAGTGGCACGGCACCAGGCAAAGAACAAGAAGCATACATAGTCGTAATACATGTACATGCACGTCAAATGTTTGCCGGCCAGGACCTGCAAGATGCGCAACTGGCATCAGCCACACACAGCAGCTTGCAGCATGCACAAGCCACCGGAAACCAGAACTTCATTGTAACCTTTCACACAGCAGCTGCGCTGCCAAGTGCTTAGATGTGAGGCTGAAAGCCTGCAACTGTTGCAGTTGCACTCAGCTGGAGCTGTTGTACGCCTACCACACCCAGCCCAGCCCAGCAGAACAGACATGCAAGGCGCATAACATGCAGTTCAAACAACGAGAAAACAGCGCAGTAAAAAACTCTTCAGACCATCAAACATGTGCAGCAGAACCCAGACAACAACTCCAGCAGCACCTGCAAGAGAACCTTGTGCAGCCGAGGGCATCAAATGCATGCATGCATGCAAGACAGCAGCAGCAGAAAGACAACAGATGCAGCAGCATGGTGTATGGCACATAATATTAACTGATATCGTACAACGCTGCTACAACGCTGCTATCGTACAACCTACTGTCTTGCAGGCTACCACCAATATACTGGGGTTCTATGCAAGACACCACTTGGAGTTGTGCACTGCCCCAGCGCCAACGCCATGCTTTGTGACCAGGGCAAACAGCAGAGCAACACGGTCATGTCCTGCCCTGTACATGATTTACGTCTACCCTCACCACCCACGAGCTACCACACCCGTGGACAGCAGACATGCTCCGTTGGGGTCCAACAGGCCAGCATGATGTGCAAAGTAGAATGCAGGGGTTGGATGCGCGTTCACTTCCACGTGTTTTATTGCCTCAAACTTCATGCAGCCGCCCCCATGACCAGCCTCATTGTATGGCTTGCCCACTAGCACCTGCCTTTTTAGCTCATGCACATGTCAAATTTGTTGCCTGTGCAAGCTCAACATACCCACAACCTGCAGCGACGCACAGCATGTGCTGCACAGTCCCTGACTGCAGCTGTGGCAGTGCTACCATGCAGAGCTTGCACTGCTCAGGCTTGCCAGACATGCATCTCCCCTCCTTCACGTCACATCCCTTTCCTGCTGGTATATGTGCACAGCTACCACCATCGCCTGACACATGCTTCTAAACCCACCCCATATGCACACCCTGCAGCAAGCCCGGCGCAAGTCAGTTGTGTTTGTCAGCGTGTCAAAGATGAAAGAGGTGCACCCATCACCATATTGCAATCGTGCCAGAAGCAGCAGCCGCATCCAAGGTACGTCTCGCTGCCAGCATGAAGGCTGGGGCGATGCTCAGCGGGCACCAAGCTGGCAGACTGCGTCCTTGCTGGAAGCCACTCCTAACAGCCAGGGGTAAACGCCCTATCGCCCTAGTGTTAGGCGGGCTCCCCCATTGTCTGCGGACCACAGCACGCTCACCCAGCAATCCTAGCTGGTTGCGCTGGCAAATAGAAAAACCACATCTTGCTGCCGCTGTCCTGCAGCTGAAGTCCGCAGCCGCAAGGCAGCAGCTGGCAGCCCTGCTCAAGTCCGCTCAAGTCCTGCCAGCCCCGCTTGCTGTCAGCAACAGGTGCGCGGCGACAGCAGCGCCTGCAGCAGCAGCAGGCGCTCAGCACGCGCCGGGGTACTCGTCCTGCCGCAGTCGCTTGCTGCGTGCTCGCTCCGAGTTGAACAGCGACATGTGCACGGCGCAGCGGATGTCCTCGGGCGTCACCGCGCTGTCCTCAACCCGCACCTGCAGGCAGGCGCAGCGGGGCGGGGGCGCGAGTCACAGCGTGACAGCCGCAGCAGCAGCAAGTCGACCACTGCCGCACTGATGCAGGTCTACATTCTCTCGTTCACGGGGCACGCGAAAGGGTGCACTGGGAAGAGCCCTCTGTACCCAGCTCTGCTGCCATCAACAGCAATGCTCCTGTGTGATAGCACTCGTGCAGCAGGCCAGTCACTCTAAATCATCTGGCACACCATGATCAGACACGGGCAGCTGTCTGGTCTAGTGCGCAAGCACACATAGCTGCATGTTGATTCCAGCACTGTGGATTGACACCGTCTGCCCCACAGCCAGCCGCCAATCCCGGCCCGCACCTCAAACACGTCGTGCACGGTGCCGTCCTTGGTGGTGGTGATGGCCGCAGTGCAGATGACCACAGGCAACGTGCGCAGCGCGCTGACCACGTCAGCCAGCAGCCCCTTGCGGTCCCTGCAGTTCACCTTGACAAACAGGCAGTTCACGCCCGCCTCGACAAGCACGCCGCTGGACGGCAACCCGCCCTCAGGCGCACCCGGCAGGCCAGCCAGGCCGGTGCCGCACCCGCCCTCAGGCCCTGGCGGGTGCGGCGGGCTGCCTGCTGCTGCCAGCCCCTGCTGCTGGTGCGAGGCTGCTGCAATGGCTGTGACTGCTGCTGCCTGCTGCTTGAGTGTGCAGATCTCTGCCTCCTCAATCTGCAGCTTCGCCTGCATGGCCTTCAGCAGGTTGATGGTGTCGGAGAGCACCACGTGCTTCGGCCGTCGCACGCTGGAGGCGTCGTTGCCGTACTTGGGGTCCGCGGGAGGCACGATCTCGCTCAACTCGTCAATCAGCGAGTTGAGCCGGTCCCTGCGCTGCTTCTCAACTGTGCTGTGGCTGATCTGGCCCTTGCCCCCGCTGCTGCTGCTGCCGCCGCCATCTGGAAGAGATGCGCAGCGATGCAACGAGGGCTTGCCGACACCGGCTTGAGCTGCGCCGCGCTGCTGCTGCTCGCGTGTTGATGCAGACCGGTTAAGTGTGGCTGCCAGCTGCTGCTGTTGTTGCTGCTGGGTGCGTGCACTTGCCGCCGCTGCTGGCCCTTGAATGAATACAACCTGTGGCATTCCCTGCTGGCCGCCGGGTGTGCCACCTGCTGCTATGCTTGAAGGTGCTGCTGCTGTGCCTGGCCACTGACTGAGTGTCACAGGCAGGCCGAGCCCGCTGCTGCCAGCACCCAGCAGGCCCTGAAAACCCATGGCAGCAGGCTGCTGCACTGCTGCAAATGGCATGCTCACTGCTACACCATTGCTGGCTGGTGCTGCTGCTGCTGCCTGTCCTGGCGCTGCTGCACTGCTAACTCCGTTCCGTGCTGCTGCTGCCTGTATCTGCAGTACAGGCCCAGGTGCTGCTGCTTGAGCTGGCAGCTGCTGCTTGTCACCTGCTGCTGCTGCTGCTGCTGCTGCTGCTGTTGGTGGTGCTTGGTCAGCGGCTGCTGCCACAGCCGTCATCACTTCATCTGCTGCTTCCACCTTGATCTGAACTGCTTTGCTTGCTTCAAGCTTAGGCAGTGCTGCTGAGATGTCCATCACACAGCTCGGCGGCAGCTGCTCCTCCCCCGGCAGCATGTGCTGCTCCGGCCAGCTGGCGTTATTGTTCGCCGCGTGAGAGCCCTGCAAGGCACCTGCTGCTGCATCGCTGAAGCTTGCTGTGCTGCCCATGTAGTCAGGTAGGCCCACTACTGGTGGGTCCACGCCAATCGACTCAGAGCCCTCGCTGGTGCTTGGGGAGTCTGTGTGCGGCTGCAGCTGCAGGCCTGGGAAGTCGGCTGCTACATCCGGCAGCTGTGGCATGTTGTGTGAGTAGCAGCCAGTGGTCTGGTGCTCCATAAAGCTGAGGAAATCATCAAGCTGTTGCAGCGCGCATGAGCATAGCACAGAGAAGCATACCGAATGAAGCAGCAAAAGACAGCACATGCATGGTCAGCCAATGCATTGGCTGGCGGTTGAAAAAGGATGAAGGGGAAGAGCAAAGGCGCTGCTGCTGTTTGCCATTAATGTCAGTACACATGACCTTGTTCAAACAGGCTGCCCTGCCGCCCTGCAGCTGCTGGTTTCACACGTACATACATTACACGAGGTGACAGGGGCGTTAAGGGTCGCTGTACTCAAGCACCTTCGTGATCATTGTGCCCTCCTTGTCTGCAAACCCCAGTGTGGCATTCACGGCCTCAGGGGCTTCCTGCTCACCTCGCGATCTGTGAGTGTAAGGTCGTACGTATGAAACGCAGGATCCGCGTCCTGTGCCTTCGCTGTTGCCATGATCCGAAGTCCAGCTGGACCTGTTTGTTGCACTGGCACCTGCTGGCGAGTAGAGCAAAACAGAAGGCCCGGAACGTGTAGAGCAGGTTGGTCCAAGACAACACGGTTTGCTGAGAAGCAAGGGTGATCTGACAACCTGCCTCGCGCACTGGCTCACCAGCCCAGTTCAGCAATGGGCCAAGCTTGGTTCAGAAGCCCACGCCAGAACCAGCCTTTACGTTTACCAGCGATGCAAAATTACCGAAACAAGGCCAAGGGCGCATGACTTAGGCCCGGTGCGCTGCGCCTACCTTGCTTGCTGCTGCCCCTGCTGCTGCTGCGCTCAGCAGGACACTGGTGCTTCACTGTATAGTCCTGGGCAGTGTTGTGCTAACTGGGTACTTTGTGCTGTCCTGCCTGTGAGAGCCCCGTCTTGCTCTGGCACTGTACAGCACGTCTCACCCCTCCTCCTGCTGCTATGAAGCAAGTATAGCTACGGTAAGCGACAGTGACGCAAATTCAGATCAGCGTCCGTGATAAGTGCGCACGGTCCCAGCTGATCATGTGGGTAACACCCGAATCACATGGCCCATGTGACATGGGCGCCGCAACCCCGGCAGTGGTAAACCCGCGTGTACAGTCAGTTTACTGCTTTTGACCAACCTCATCAAGCTTTCTGTTGTTATTGCTTGGCAGCAACTTGTGCACATAATCATCGCAGCGGCGGATGCACATCCACTTGCACCTCTGTACTGCCCACCACAGCCCACCACGGCAGATCGCAACAAAACCTTTCAACGGATGTGCTAATGCTACTCTTTGTTGAGCCGCAAAATTCACGGTTGGCCCTTGCAGCCAACGCACTTGTGCTGCTGCTGATGATGCTTGCTGGTGCCACAGTCAGATAGGACACAGCACTGCATGCATGTCAAGGGATCGATCTCACTGTGAGACACTGTCCTCGTGGTAACCGCTGGTGAGTAAGCAGCACACACTGCACACACATGCAGACAGTAACAAACGAACACGTGGCTGTGCACAGCACGAGGTCTGGGTCCAGGGCGGCAGCTTTTCCCATTGCGGCCGGCAAATGTGTGGCGCTACATCATGAAAAGGGTTGCGTGAAGACTCTCGGTGAAAAGCACAATGCTGCCTTGTTTCCCTGCTACGTTGGACTCCAACGTCGGAGTGCTGCTGCTTGTCACAATGCAGCACATGCCATGGCAGGCTCCTGTTTCCTTGCAGCGTAGGCTATGCTGCGTAGCCTTCTGCAAAACCATTTCAATAACGCGTGCTTGCCATTCTTTGGTATGAGCACATAGTTGAGTGTTGGTGTCACATATCAGTGCACCCAGCAAGCTGTTCTGCACACGACCCTGCTTCCTGCAACATCATTGCTTAACAGAAAGGACCGGCATCATCATCATCATCATCATCATATTACCCATTCAAGCCATAGCATCAGCGCCATCGGCCCCGCGCCCCACTGGAGCGGAAAGAGAAGGACCGGCAGCTTGTTTATACAGCAAGCGCTCCTGCAAGGTAGTTCTTGCAAGATGTGACAACAATCAGCAAAAAAAACCACCCACGCCTGCATAAAGTGCAATTTCAGCTTAAGTGTTGCTGCTGCTGCTGCTGCTGCTGCTGCTGCCTGCTGCTTGTTGGCTGCTGTTGTCACTGCTGCTGCTGCTGCTATCAGGGAAGGCAAGTGCAAAAATCTGCTCGTAGCTGTCTACAAAGTGTGGCGCGATGCCCTGCTTCAGGTCCTCCGGCACATCCTCGTACTCGCGCTTGTTGCCCACCGGGAAGATCACGTCAGTCACGCCGCTCCTGCAAGCACAAAGCAGCATCAGCATCAGCAGCAGCAGCAGCAGCAGCAGCAGGGGCAGCAGCAGGGGCAGCAGTAGGGGCAGCAGCAGCATGCCAGTGAGGCCAGGTCCTGCCAGGGTGGCGGCCGGCATTCAGGAGGTGACAGTTGGAAAACTGCCCTCCTACTTGAGGGTCGCATCAACTTGTTCTGCAAGTTCACCCACGCACAGCGCAAGGCGTGCTGCACGACGAGCACAGACTCGCCTGCACAGGCTCACAGCACGCGCGGCCGGCACCATCTCGCAGCACGTGTGTGTAGCATCCAAGGCAGACGCATCCAACAATCTACCACCAAACTTCCAATTGCCTTTCCAGGCTCAGAGGACGCGGCGCCAGCACCACTGTGGTGGCCATGTGCGTGTGCACCCCCCACAGCCAGGCACAGCGTACCACCAGACCACCCACTGCACCGCCCACACTCAGAGGTCATGACTCACAGGTCGTGCTCAACGCATGAACCCCGTGTCGCCGCAGGCCCCACCTGCGCGCTGCCAGCAGCTTCTCCTTCACGCCGCCGATGGGCAGCACCTTGCCCGTCAGGCTGACCTCGCCGGTCATGGCCAGGCCCGGCGCGACAGCCCGCCCCAGCGCCAGGCTCAGCAGCGCGGTGATGATGGTGCAGCCGGCAGACGGGCCGTCCTTGGGCGTGGCGCCGGCCGGCACGTGCACATGCACGCTGCTCCTGTCGAAGAAGCCGCTGCCGGGCTGCTTGGCGTGCAGGAAGCTGCGCGCGTAGGTGTGGGCGATGCTGGCCGACTCCCGCATGACGTCACCCAGCTGCCCGGTCGTGACCAGGCGCCCGCCGCTGGCCTTGCCATCACCGGAGCCCTGCAGCAGCAGCAGCAGCAGCAGGTGCAGCAGCAGCAGCAGGTGCAGGTGCAGCACACGCTAGGCACAGTCTCAGCAGGCTGGCAGCTGCCATGATGCACGGCTGGCTGACTGCAGCCACCCTGGGCCCTGCAGGCTCACGAGCCAGTGCACAGGCAGCAGCCAGCTGGCATCACAGACAGCCAGGCGAGGAACACCGCGCCATTGCCTGGCATTGTTGCCTAGGGTAAAGCACAAACAAATGGGGCCCCAGCCCGACTCACGTCGACAATGGGTGCCGCCTCCACGTACAGCGTGGCTCCCCCCATGGCCGTCCAGGCCAGCCCCATCACCACTCCTGCGGGCGTGGTGTCGTAGAACTTGTCCTGGGCAAACGGTGGCAGCCCCACGTACTCCTTCAGGTCGCCATCACCGATGCTGATGGGGTCCCCCTCATACACGACCTGCAGCGCAGTGCCACCACTGCCGCTGCTGCTGACATCATCAGCAGCAGCATCTGGGCTGCTGCTGCTGCCGCTGCTGCCGCTGCTATCAGCAGATGGCGTCGCCGAGTCTGCTGGTTCTGCTGCTGTTGGTTCAAGTTCCTGCTCTTGCTGCTGCTTGTCTGCATCTGCATCTGCATCTGCTGCTGCTGCTGCTGCTGCTGCTGGCTCCACAGCGACCAGCTTTGCTCCCTGCTGCACCAGCTTGAAGGCTGCCTTGCGGTAAATCTTCTCAAGGTGTTTCTTCAGGTTGCGCACACCAGCCTCCCTGCAGAGCAAGCGTGTTGATCAATGTTGTGAAACAACTGCTTCAAATACAGAGGGCAGCAGCATGCGGAGCAAAAAGGAGGCAAGGTGGCGGTGGGGTGTATGCAGGATGAGCCTGCTCACTGCCTGGCCTTCCAAAGTATGCACAGCCATGTTGCTGGAGCCTGGGCTGCCGCATGCAGCAGGCAGGGCTGTGCTGATGCAGCTGGGCACTGTGCAGGACTCTGCTGCGACACGCGTGCAGGCGCGCAGGGTGCGCCCAGCCCTGCCCACCTGCAGTACTCGTCGATCAGGTTGTCCATGGCAGGGTCGGTCAGGGCCACGACGTCGGACGGCACGCCGCTGTCGGTCAGCGCCTGCGGCTCCAGGTAGCGCCGCGCAATGGAGCGCTTCTCGTCTGAGCAGGGGCGGCAGGCGGTGCAGCAGCAGCAGCAGCAGCAGGGGTGTCAGCAGCACACAGTTGTCCGTGCATCCCCTGCGCCCATGGCTGCACAGTCGCGGGCATGCACCCCCCGTCCCTGACCCTCTGCCTCTCCCGGACCCCACTGCTGAGCGATGCAGGGGTGTCAGCAGCACAAGGCGTGCGGTGCATGACGCCTGGCAGCTGCAGCGGCAGTGACGCTGGTGGGCAAGTGTTGTGGCAACGAGCGATGCAGGCGGCAAGCCAGCACACCCAGGTGTGAGGCGCGTGCGCTTGGGCGCGCGCGTCACCTGAGGTGTAGCCCGACAGGCGGATGACCTCCATGCGGTCCAGCAGCGGGCCCGGGATGGTGTCCAGCACGTTGGCGGTGCACACAAACAGCACCTTGCTGAGGTCGATGGGCACGTCCAGGTAGTGGTCCAGGAAGCCCGCGTTCTGCTCGGGGTCGAGCAGCTCCAGCAGCGCCGACGCGGGGTCGCCTGCGCAGACAGATGCGCGCGGGGGTGCGGCGGCGGCTCACGCGTGAGTGTGGGTGTGGGTCGGCAGCAGACGCGGATGCATGCTTGGGCGGCAAAGCAGGGCCCCGGGTGTGTGCCTGCCCACATCATCATACGTGTGATGCTGCAGCAGGGAAGGCCACAGCAGCATGACAGCAGCAGGCAAGAACCAACAGGCATGCTGCAGCAGGCGGTAACGGTGCAAGGCTCTGGCACCTGCGGCACCCTGCCTACCTGTGTGCCCCCTGCCCAGCTTGTCTATCTCATCAATCAGCACCAGAGGGTTGCTGCTGCCGGTGCTCTTCAGGCACTGCACCATCTTGCCAGGCATGGCGCCCACATACGTGCGCCTGCAGACAGCAACGAGCGCGCGTGAGGCAGCAGGCATGTCAGCAGCCCTGCTGACTGAACCTCACCGACACAGCAGGCAACGCAAGCCGTCTCTGGCTGTGCTGCCACCGCAGGACAGGATTAAGCCTTGAGCAATACAGCACACAGCCTCTCCAAAATAAACATCTATGCTGCGCCAAGCTGCTTGCTGCACACCCACACCCTGTGGGGTGTCGCTGACATCGCGCGCCGCCGCACCTGTGCCCCTTGATCTCGGCCACATCGTACAGCCCCCCCACGCTGAACCTGTAGTACTTGCGCCCCAGCGTGCGCGCGATGCTCCTGCCGATGCTGGTCTTGCCCACACCGGGCGGGCCGACCAGGCACAGGATCTTGCCCTGCGCGCTGCCGCGCAGCCGGCTGACGGCGATGAACTCCAGGATGCGCGCCTTGACATCCTGCAGCCCAAAGTGGTCCTCATCCAGCACCTGTGCGTGGAGGCGGCGGCGGTGGCAGCGGGGGGGGGGGGGCAAGGCCGCGCCAGCAGGGGCAGCATCAGCATCCTGCGTGACAGTGTGCAGGCACTGCCAAGTGCAGTAACAGCGGGCAGCTCAAGCCGTACCAGGGTACGCGGGGAATATACCACGACACAGAGCAGCGACATGCCCCAGGCATCCACTGCATCTCCTGAGACACAGGTTGACCACAAGTTGACCACAGGCTGGCAGGCGCGGCCGCTGCCGCCTCTGCCACCTCGCCCCGCGCTCCCCAGCCGACGCGGTCCCTTGCTCTACTGCTGATGCACTGCACATCATGCCCTTCGCAACTGCTGCTGGTGCAGCACCCCACACATCTCCTGCAGCTGGTGATCGGTCCTGTGCGGCCTCGAGAGCTGCCCTGCCGCGTAGCAGATGCCATCCTCGGCTCACCTGCTGTGCGTGCTGGATGTCAAATATCTCCTGGCTGTACACGCCCCAGGGCAGGCTGGTGAGCCACTCCAGGTAGGTGCGCGTCACGTTGAACTCGGGCGACACAGGCTCGAGCCCCGACAGCTTGTCCAGCTCGTCCGACACCACCCTGGCACAGGTGGCGGTGGCGGTGGTGGGCGCAACCGAGGATCCAGAAATACAACTCGGCCGCAAGGCACTGCGACCAACTGGTACAAGCTGAAGTTGGCATGCTGACACGCACATGCAAACTCCACAAGGTGAGCACCTGGGCCCTGCGCTTCACTTGATGCTGCCCCAGCTCTCCCGTGCCGACATCGCGCACCGCGCAGCTGCAGCGTGCCGCCACTCACTTGCGCACTTCCTCTGGCGCAGCGCCCTTCTTGGGCTCCCACTTGGCCTGGAAGCTGCCGATGAGGCTGGCCTTGTCGTCCTTCTCCAGGCCCAGCTCGCGCTTGATGCTCTTCAGCTGCTCCATCAGGATCATGCGGCGCTGCTCCTTCATGATCTTCGCCTCAACCTGGGCGCAGGCGCAGGCGCAGCGGCAGCGGCAGGCGCACGGCGAGCAGAGGCAACTGAGCGGCCCAGCAGGCAGCAAGCCTGGCTTGGCATGGCAGCAGGGAATGAGTGATTTGTGTGACGTGCGCCGTTCTGCCTGCCTGCCTGCCGGGCATATGGCTGGGCGGTTGCAGAGGGAATCAACGCAGCTAGGGGCTGCTGCCAGCAGCTGCGCGCCCCACCTGCTCGCGGATGTCCTGCTGCAGCTTGCACAGCTCCACCTCCTTCTTCAGCAGCTCAAGCACCATCTTGGCCCTGCAAGGAGACGCAGCAGGGAGACAACGAGGCAGGGCATGGGCATGGCCCTGCATGGTGTGACAGCGGTGCATGAAGGGAACGCGTGCTGGGCGTCAGGGACGTGCTCTCCCAGCAAAGCAGCGCAAGGAGCAAGCCTGCACCATTTCGACACACCACTTGATGTACTGCCTGCCATTCCTGTCTTGCACAGCACACGAGCGCCCTGCGTGGACTGGGCAACCATCAACCAACTGCCATGTGTTGGCCTGCCACCCCAGCAGGCTCACCGCGTGGGCACGTGCAGCATCTCCAGGATGCCCTGCAGCGTCGCGTCATCAGCACTGGTCAGGCTGGCTGCCGCATCCACCAACCGACTCAGGTCGTTCAGGTCAATGCTGCCTGCACAACAGACACCGGACGAGCATGTTCAGCATGACGATGGCACCGCCAGCAGCAGCACCTGGCCAGCAGGCATCAGCAGGGCACCAGTGACAACCACATGCACCAGCTGCTGCTGCCACCTGGCGCGGTGACTGGATGCGCACGTATGCCCCCCCCCCCTTCACCAGTTGCCGCCCCCCCCCACCCCACCCACACACACACACAGGCCCCCACCAACCCCCCCTGGCTCACCTGTGAGGCTCATCAGCGTCCTGAACTGCTCCCCGTAGAGTGGGTTCATGTTGAGCAGGTCCTTCATGGTGTTGACCAGCTCCATGCTGGTGGCCTTGGTGATGTCGTCGTTCACGTATGACTCGTCGCGCAGGTGGCTCACGGCAACGCGCAGCGGCTCAGACGACAGCTGCCGGCAGGGGATGCGTCAGAGGGAAGCGAGGCCAGGGGTGGGGGTGCAGCAGCACACACACTCGAGTCGACGGTGACCAGAGAATGAAACACAGAAATATGGCACCGCTTGCATGCGATGGCCTGTGTGGTGCAGAGCCTTGCAAGCTGCACTAGAATGTGGCGGCACATGCTGTTCAGCAGACCATGATGTGGCTGACAGCACTGCGTACTAAACACTAGCACAGCCGAATCAGCAAGCTTACGCTCACCAAGCTGACTAGCCGCCAACTGAACACACTGCTGCTGTCACTGAACAGCCAGCGCATGACATGAATTGCAATGGACTGCAGCTGCGACAAGCACAAGAGCTCTGTTGAAGTCTTGCCTGCTGCTGCATGTGCTGCTGCTGCTGCCACCCTTGAAGTTCACATAGACAAGCCTGCTGATGCATGTGCTGCTGCTGCTGCCACCCTTGATGTTCACATAGACATGCCTCTGCTGCATGTGCTGCTGCTGCTGCCGCGACTGCCTGCCTGCCTGCCTGGCCCTGTCGCTCACCACTGCCTCCCGCTTCAGCCTCCTGTGGCCCAGCAGCAGCAGCTGCGCTGAGTCAGCACTGTCTCCAGCCAGGATGGTGTGCACCTGCGCAAAGGTGCCGACCTCATGCAGGTGGTCCACGCCACTGCCCTTGCCGGCTGCTGCTTCTGCTTCGCCTAGCAACGAACCCTCGCCTGCTGCCGCTGCTGCTGCTGAGGGGCCCTCCTGCTGCTGCTTTACTGCAGCCTCTTCAGCCAGCACCTTGTCTGATTTGGCTAGGAAGGCAGCAACATACGCCTGGCCCCTGCGCAGCAGCATGGTAACACAGACACAGAGAAACAGGCAGAGGCGTACAGCAACTCAGCAAAAGGCAGCAGGGCAGCGTGAGCGCAGCAGGATGCAGCACAACAATAGGCAGTACAAGCATCACAGTGCATGCTGCTAGGTGTCACCACCGACGGCCAAGGCGGCAGCCGCAGCGCCGCCTGCACTGATGACCCAGCACTTTTATTGCTGCAAACTACTCGGCCTGAGTGACCATTGCTTCATTGAAGGATGTGCCACAGCGCCTGGCCTGCAGCACACCCGCCCCCTGGCCTGCCCCTGGCTGGCTAGCTGGCGGTGCCTCACCCTGCCCTGCGCTGCTCCTGCACCTCCTTAATGAGCTTCTCGTTGTTGTGCACCAGCACAGGCGTGTAGATGCCCGGGAAGAGCGGCTTGCGGCTCAGCTCCACCACAAACATCTGCAAAGGCAGCACGCGAGCAGCCCCGCAGGCAGCATCAGGGCATGCGCACGGCCGAGTAGGTTGCAGCAGGTTCGGTCAAGCTGTTGCCAAGTGGGGCTGGCTACGGAAATGCTTGTAGCTCAGCATGGTTGTTGGCTGACAGCCCACTTGCTCAACCTGCTGTTGCTGCACATCCTTCCTGGTGCCGGAGTAGGAGCCACAACGTGCAACCCATGGAAGTGCAACAGCACAGCTGCTATGTAGGACTCTATGTAGGACTCAACTGCTATGCCACATCATCACAGAACACTGGCACACTACCGCTGCATCAGCCATGACAAGTGCAGGGCACGCCGACACTGCTGCTGCTGCTGCCAGCCCATGCAGCACAGCAGCATGCCAGCCACACCTTGCGGTGCTTGTGCTCTGGCGAGTTGGGCATCAGCATGCCGGCAGGCTCGTCCTTGCCTCCATCGCTGCTGCTGCCACCAGCTGCTGAGCTGCTGCTGTCGGCCTTCTTTCCTGTCCATCTGCCAGCAGAGAAAGGCATGTGACAACAAATGCTTGAGCATTTACCAGTCGCAACTGCTGCTACACTGTAATGCCGCTGCAACGTGAGCATGCAGATGTAACGCCAACAACAAACGTACATTTACAAAGCTGTGCACACAAACAGCAAAATTAGCTGTCTGCCGGGTACACCTGCATCTGCACAGCACAGCTGCTACTGCTGCTGCTGCTGTTGCTACTGGCATGCACTCACGACTGCAAGATGCCTTGTATGTAGTTTCCTTCCTTCTTGCCTTTGTCTTCCTTGTCGTCTGATGAGAAAGACCTAGTGCTGAGCCATTGGCCACTCTGGTGTACTCGCAAGCGGCAGAGCACTGGTAGCAACGACGCTGCAGCCCTGCCACCAGGGCCCTGCAGCGTCAGCATCACGTGATTTTACACGTTCACTTGAATTACTGTTTAGCAGCTAAACGAGGCTACAACACAGGCACGTGGGTTGTGCCTGCGAGAGGAGCTTCTGGATGAGATCGATTACTGCCCAACGTCTTCTCATATAACAAGCACATCACTTGACTAGATATTTTTACGGTCCCTAACACAATCACGATCAGGCAGAACCACACGTAGACGCCATGTCATGTACCATGACCAGTAATAACAGCAGCGCTCAGAAATGCAGCGCTGCCACTGCACAGCACAACGACCGCACACAGATGTACAATGTTTTCATCAGTCAAAAAAAAGTTTTTTGATGTAAATAAGCTGGCATACCATCTTCTGGCCACCCTCAGGGCGTGTGTGGAAAGGATTGTGCTGGCCAGGTGACACAGAGGTGACATTGCAGTTCCGCCACATGAAGTGGCAACGCTGCACAGGAGGGCAAAGGTGTTTTTTCATGAATTGCAACACAAACCAGCTTCACCGTTGAAAAGGCGTCCTGTTAAACAGCCTGGAACTTAAGCTCAATAAGAAAAGGGTTTGTCAGGCTGCATCGGTCAGGCTGTCTCCCTGAGGGCATGCCTGGCAAAGCCTGAATGGATCCAGCGCCATGAGCAGCATACCAGCATGCTTTTTAGACTACACAGAGGTCTTGGGATGCAAGCAGCACGCTGCACACGTTGAAACAGCCTCTGCCAAGCTGGCTGGTCCCCAGGCCCCATGCCTGGCAGGCCACACACGAAGCTGCGTGCTGTCAAGTGAAGACGTATGCATGTTCAGCACTCGTTAGCCCAACCAGCTGACAACAAAACACAACTAAAAACAACGTGCAGTGGGCTATGCAGCAAGAGGCAAAACAGCAATAAACAGCACCATCACTGTCCATCATGCACATCGAAGCAGCAGCGCGTGTATGCAGCTCTGCACACTGGGCAGCTGGGCTGACAGGCACGCGCCTGCTGGAACTGCTCAAAGGAGGACACACAGGATAAATGCAGGATATGGCTGCAGCTCAGCAGTGCCACACCTTGAGTTTCGCGCTGTGCTGTCAATGGTGCTAAGCAGATAACACACTCTGACTCTGCGCGCTGGCAGGCAGTGCTGATCACCTGCTCCCAATCAACAGCACTAGCTACAGCTGCCGCATTCATTGCAATGTCAGCATTATGGTACGCGCTGCCGGCCAGCACTGCAGTCTGTCCTGCTGCAGCTGCACGAGCCTGCTGAGCTTGACCTGCTCGCAGTGATGCAGCGGCACCTGCCGCAGCAGCTGGTGCCAGGGGCCTGTGCAGCTGCTGCTGCTGCCTCTGACGAGGCTGGCTGGGCTTTGGCTGGGCAGCAGCAGCTTCCACCCGCCTGCTGCCATGGCTGCACTTAACCGACGTGCGTTTGCTACCAGGCCTGCCTGGTTGCTGCTGCTGCTGTGTCCGTGGTTGCAGCTGCTGGCGGTCACCGTCAGCCTGCCCAGCTGCTACTGCGTCAGCACCGCCAGCGACTGCTGCAGCATTGCCCGACACTGCCAGTGCTGCTGCAGCTGCCTGCTCCTGCGCTTGCAATGGATCCACCATCCCCCTGCTGACTGCCAGGCTGGCGTCAAGCTCTGCAAACAGCTGGTCCAGATCGTCAGCGGCCTCCTGCACCAGCCCTGTCAGCGCCTGGCGCACTGAGCTGAGCTGCCCGGCCGCCCAGGCCAGCCTCAGCCCGTGTGCCTGAGGGGCATCCCGCAGCAGCTGTCCAAGAGACTTGCGGCACAACCAGCCACGCACAGCTGCCTGGATGCTGTGGTGGCAGCAATGGCAGTCAGTGCATGGCGGGCGCGTGTCAGTGCAGCAGGGCAGGGCACCTGACCTGGCCACGCGCAGCCACTGCACCGGCTGTGATAACAACCTAAGCGCACCTGAGCTGCTGCACTGAAAGTTTGAGAGGCTCCCCCTGCACAACCACTTCTGACAGGATTGGAGCCACATCCCTGCCAGGACTGAAGCAAGGACCGAAGCAGCGAGCCCGTGTGGCTGCTTGCGGGACAGCAGGCAGCATGGCAGGGCTGCAGCCGGCTCAGCGCACCGTGTCGCGCATGCATGCCTGTACGCCTCTGCCGCATCACTGATGACCAGCTGCTGGTACCACGCCCTCCTGCACAGGGGGCACGCCTTCACGCGCACGTGGCGCTCAAAGCTGGCCAGGCATTGCTGGTGGAACACGTGAGTGCAGCTCAGCAACACCTGCATGCAGGCACAGCACGCACACTGATTGCGACATATGTGATGTACAGCTGCCTGCGGCAGGGGGCTGCCATGTGTGGTCATGAGTGGTCATGAGTGGTTCAGGATGCCATGCACATCGAAGAAAACACAGTGCACAGCTCACTGCTGCCGGCAAGGAGAGCCGCAGCGTGTGTGAACATACCTGCTGTTCAGCTCTGAATGGCTCAAGGCAGATTGCGCAGTTTGCTGCGCTGCATTCGTTGCGCTGCCGCGCCAGGCTGTGCACTGTCGCCCACTCCTGCTGGCTGAGTAGCTTGTCAGGCTTGGGGATCAGCCCACGGCGCTGCGCCAAGGTGAGTGATGCACCCTGCAGGAGAAGCGGCGGCAGTGTTGCATCCTGGGAGTGTGCCACTCACGGCTGGCTGCGCACGCCCCTGTGCTGGTCCTGACACCTCAGGCTGCACATGTGTGCGGCATGTGATCCTTGAAGCAGTGCGTTGCTGGCTGCCATCTTTTGATTGATGGGTTCAGCTGCAGAATTGCTGCAACAGGTGTTACACTCACTGGCAGCTGTGTGGGCATGCGTGTGGGGCCTCCAGGCAGCTGCAGTGTGCGGCTGAAGTGATCTTGAAGCGCTACCTGCCCAGTGGTCGGTGAGTTCTTTGAGGTGTCTGGTAGCTGTGGATCTACTTAAAGCACTAGAGCCTTGTGCAACACGCATGAGCGCAGCCGCCCTAGCTGTCACTCGCACACGGACAGCAGTTTGCACTGGCAGCTGATGAGCTGATGAGCTCACGATCATGAGGCAGCTGATAGAGCTCACAGCATACGCCAGGCAGCCATCACCACCGTGGAGTCTGGCCTTTGGTCTTCTGCTCATGCCTGTGATATACTGTTAGTTGCTCTCACTGGACAAAGTAGGTAACTTGCCCGCTGCCTGAAGCACATGACCTCAGCATCTGCACTGACTGGGACTGGTCAACATCAGGTCAGCATGATGCGGTGGCATGAGCAGGGCGTTTCATGCACAGTACTTGACACTCATGTACAGCGTCCAGAAGATGCTGCAAGTGTCCCTGCCAGCAGGAAGCACAGGCAGCGGTGAAGGTCACCGCTATGACAGCAGCACCAGGTGTTTGGGACGAGGGTTTCGATGCAGCCATTGGACACGCACCAGTAGCAGGGCCTGACAGTTGGTTAGCCACAAATTAACAAGAACTGCACAGGTTGTTTGGCTGCAAGTATAACGAGGAGCGGCGACTAAAGGCCTGGGCTTGATTGTGTGTGGTGAGGTACGGGCTCGCACTTAAACTTCGATTTTTGGTTTGCTTTGTCATCGAAATGTCAGCCGTATCTGTCTGCCGTCTGCAGGGCTTGCCGGCAGCAGACTTGTGGTGGTGGGCGATGTCTTTGCAGGGAAAGACCGTGTGTTACTTCGCGTGCAGCACCACTGATTGACGATTCAATAGGCATTGACATGAATATAGCATTCACCTGCTGTCGTGCCCTCAGGTCGAACCACACCAGCCACTGTTCGTTCCCTTTCGCAGCCTCAAGCAGCCATGCTTCGGCAGCAGCAGCTGCTGGCCTCGTGCCCAGCAAGCAGCAGCGTCGTTTTCAGGGCCAATGTGGTGGCTCCAATTGCCCCACTGCGCAGCAGGCAGCAGATGGTTGTGCGGGCAGCAGCAGCAGCAGTGGACGCAGCTGAAGAACTGGGCACGGTCATTGTCAAGCCCCAGCAGGTCATGCGCAAGGAGAAGCTTCGCAGCAAGCGATTCAAAGCAGTGCGTGCCAAGGTGCCACCCCGCACACAGGAGATGGACCCAGTGGAGGCAGTGCGCCTGATGAAGGCCACAGCCAGCACCAAGTTCACGGAGAGCGTGGAGATCCACGCGCGTCTGGGCCTGGACCCCAAGTACAGCGACCAGCAGCTGCGCGCGACCGTCAGCCTGCCTGCAGGCACCGGCAAGGAGCTGCGGGTGGCAGTGCTCACTCAGGGCCCCAACCTGGACGCAGCACGCGACAGCGGCGCTGACGTGTACGGTGCTGACGACCTCATTGAGAAGATCAGCGGCGGCTTCATGGACTTTGACAAGCTCATTGCCACGCCAGACATGATGCCCAAGGTGGCCAAGCTGGGTCGTGTGCTGGGCCCGCGCGGCCTCATGCCCAACCCCAAGGCAGGCACAGTCACCACAGACGTGGCAGGGGTGAGCGGCAGAGCAACGGGGCTGGGCGGGCAGCGGAGAGGGACAGCAAGGTTCCCCGCGCAGGTGCAGCAGTAGCTGAGGGTTGTTGAGGCCAGGCCAGGTGGACGCTTGCAGCAGGTAGAACGTGTGGCAGCAGCTGACGCTGCCAGCAGCAGCATGCAGTTGTGTCTGGGCTCGCTCCAGTTCCAGCATCGTCTGGAGCAGCAGCTGTTGTGGTGCTGAGCTGTAACAGTGTGGCATGCCTGCTTCGGTGTAAGGCCAGGCATGCCTGCCTTTGGTACAGGCAGATGTCAAAAACCACCGTCACACTGTTTACCCGTGCAATGTTGCTTTTACTTGCCCTGCACACTCGCCAACATAGCATATCTTGACACTGCTGCTCCTGCTTGCGCCCACCCCCTGCTGTCGCGCCCTGCCGCAGACCGTGAAGGACTTCAAGGGCGGCAAGGTGGAGTACCGCCTGGACAAGACCGGCAACCTGCATGTGCTGTTTGGCCGCGCCGACTTCAAGGATGACGAGCTGCTGGCAAACCTCAAGGCAGTGCAGGTGGGAGGGGAGGGGGGGCGCATGCGCAGCGGGGCAGGGGTGGCGGCGGGCAGCGGGCGAGGGCGCGGACTGCGGGTGCGGCAGGTCGCGTGGAGAGACGTGCTGTGAGGTACTGCAGGATGCTGCCCAGCAGCACTTCAGCGCCAGAGGCCATGCCGTGCCTGCGTGAGGCAGCAGGGCAGTTCATTGCTGCCCAGCACAACAGTGTGCTGGGCAGCAATGTTGTAGGCAAGCAATGCCCGTCCTTTGCTGCCGCAGCAGTTGCTGATGCCTGCCTGCCGACCCGTGCTTGTGCCCTGCAGGAATCCGTTGATGCCAACAAGCCCCCGGGTGCCAAGGGCACGTACTGGAAGACCATGCACGTGTGCACCACCATGGGGCCGTCCCTGCGGCTCAGCGTGTCACAGGTGCGCATCAGTCGGCAGCCAGCACAAGGCAAGCCAGCCAGCCAGCTGATTGCATGACACGCCCCTGCTGGTGGCATCAGCAGCAACTTGCCCTGGCTGCTTGCAGGCATCAAAGGTTCTGCAGTTGCAGCTGTACAGCCAGGTGTGTCCCATGCTCCACTCTCTTGGGCACAGGCATTCAATTGCCGTCCTCATGCTGCTGATGCCTTCTGTGCCCTGCTGCTGCCCACTTTCCTTCCCCTGCTGTTGGGCCTGCAGCTGCAGAGCCTGAAGGTCAAGTCCGACTAAGCAGCAGCCACCAAGAGCAGCAGCTGGGAAGCAGGGTGGGGTCCCGGGGGTGTGTGGGGGGGGGGGCACTTGTGGGTTTGGAGTAGCGTTTTGCTGTGCAGCACATCAGCAGCAGCAGCAGCACATGCAGATTGCAGCAGCCTCATGCGGTATATGGGTTTAGCGGCTGGTCCAAGCTACCCTGTGCAGCTATTATAAGCAGCAAGGGCAGCAGCTTTGTTCTTACACGTCATGATCAGCGGAAGGGGGGGGGTAGCATATCTGAATGACTGTTGCTGGCTGTCTCGTGATGTAACAACTTTCGCATGCATGTACCCTGTCCGCAGCGCTACTGCTGGCTCATGGTGACCATCGGAATGGATTTGAATGTTTGATTACAAGTGGCAGGATGCGGCACCAACATGCAGAAGCAGTGTTGCATATGGCACAGTTGCCTGCGTGGGACTGTGTGTGTGTGTGGGGGGGGGGGGGGGGGTAGGTAATTACACCAGAGCTTGTAAACAGCCGCAGCGCATCTTCTGGTGTTCTCAACCAGTTCAAAAGGTGTACATTGTGCTCAAGAAATTGGCAACTCGTTTGCGAACATGTCAGCCGTCGCAACGTAATTCTGGTTGTCAGGATGTCATGTCACTGGTGTGACATTCCTGACCACCTTGTTATGAATGTGTACAGGTGTAGCCTGCGACCAAGCCAGAGTGTTCCTGACCGCAACAGCACAACTGTGTTTTCGCCGTAAAGATCGCGATTGGTCAATGATCGAACACTTCGGAGAACCTGCAACGCCTTGATATTGTTGCAGTGCGCCTTGATTCAGACACGCGTACAAACCAAGCTGATTTAGCTTTATCCTACCTTTGAGTTGTGCTGGCTGGCTCATGCGGTTCCAGCTTACCGAGCACGGCTGAGCAGCTGCACAAAGCAGCAGTGCAAGGCTGATCCCATACATCGAACAGAGGGAGCAGGAAACGAACAGGACAGCAACAAGCGCATCCTATGGCGCCTTTAGGCAGCCAGCATGCGGCTATGGCAGAGAAAGTAGCAGCCAACGCCTCTCAATTGCAGCAGCGAGCAAGAACGCAACAGCAGCAGCAGCACACCTGCTGAACGGCACCATCAACGGCACGCTGCTGACAGGCAATACCACCAATGGCACAAAGTTCATAGACGTGGAGGAGGACCGCATTGCGCCCGGCTATGCAGTGCTGCTCATGTACATCATGCTGGTGAGGGCGAGCATGGCGCAGCAGCAACTTCAGCCTGTATGCTCAAACACATTCATATGGAAGCAGGTGCTGCATGATTGCCGTCATTGAAGCGAACACATGCTTGTTTGCATGTTGTGGGAGCTGTGTATCCTGCTATGGGTGGTGGCAGTAAATGAAACATGCGGGACTAGCTCTGCACAGCAAGGCGGCAAGGTGTCTGCAGTATTTGTATTCCAGCAGTGCAGGTTGTAAGCTTGGAGTTGCCCCTGCTGCCTGCTGCTTGCGCCTGCAGTTCATGATACTTGGGGCTCAGACTGGCTTGGTGCTGTGGAGGAAGAAGCACAAGCGCTCATACGACCTGGTGCGCCAGCAGCATGCTTGCAGGACTGGCAGCGGCAGGTGCAGCAGGGTTGATAGCAGCTGCAGCGGCAACTGCACAGCTGGATGCACGCACCGTTGCAACAGCTAGTGTACTGGTTATGGTGTGATCCTATTGGCAGGGTTGTTGGGGTGCAGCAGCTGGCTCAGCCCGCAGGTGCCTGTGGAGGGGGGTTGCGGCACACAAACCTGTAAAGCAGGATGCCGCATCACAGGGGATGCATGGTGATATGCATTATTCATTTTTCATGTGAACCCCTTTGTGGCAGCAAAAGGATCCTGCACATGTATAGAGTGCCTGTGCCAGTTGTACATGCATCCTCCACGCGCACGCCTGCACAGCCGCATGCATGCGTCCTCTTTCCCTGACCCTCTGCTTCTTTTGGATTGCATTGCTGTGCGCGGCGCTCACGTGCTGCAGGTCAGTCTTGCAGGGCTGTGGCTGATGCCCGCCATCATCTCGCTGCACCTCAAGTTCTGGCGCTTCCTGGCCATCTGGGCAGCATACAGCTGCGTGACGGGCTACCTCATCTCACTCTGCATGCGCAAGAAGATGCACCACGCAACGCCACGCAAGGTACCCAGCCAGCATGAGCTAACAATAGCAGCAAGTGGCAAAGGCACCAGTACGGGGTTGCAGCCGGGCAGAGCAACTGAAGTGCTGGTGTGCCAAATGGCTCATGTAGCACAGCAGCGCACACGGCAAGCACACCTGTGATGCCAGCATGTCAGTGGGCTGGCTGAACCTGCTGTGTGGTGTGCACGCGCTATCCCCTCTGCAAGGGTCCAACAAGCCGGGACCCCATGTGCCACCGTCTTCTCCGCCATTGGCCAACTGAAGCTGCACACTGGCTGGTGCTGGCCCTGGCTCTACCCGCCGTGCTGTGCGCGCTGCAGGTGTACGGCTGGTTCCTGGCTGCGTACAAGGTCAGCGTGGCCGTGGGCGTGTCCGGCTACATCCTGCTGGTGCTTGACATGTTTGGCATCGGGCTGCTGCTGGCGCGCTTTGTGGAGCCGGGGCTGTCCCTGCTGCTGCTGTGGTATGGGCTGTACTTTGGCATCCTGGGGCGGGACCTGGCAGAGGTGGCCAGCGAGCAAATGGTGAGGGCGGCGCATGGGGAGGTGGGGCTGGGCGTGCAGCAGGGTCGATTGTTGAGATGCCGGTTTGCAGAGGCAGGTTTGGAGGCAAAGCATGCACGAGCAGGCCTGTGCTTTCCATGGGAATTTGCTCTGTTGTGAACTGCAGTAGTTGCTGGACACAAATACTCCCCTGCACCTGTAGCGCAATGCAAGCAAACTATTATTGCTGTAACAGTAGTCGGCCCATACCTCAGATCGCCCAGCCAGCAGTCAAGCCCTTGCTTGGTTGCTTGCATTGGAAATGGAATTGGAGAATAGAAGCCGCCAACCGCAAGTTGATCATGAAGCGTGCCCTGGACATCCTTTCACTTATGGTGCTGTTGTGTTGCTTGCCGTAGGCAAACGTTATAGGCAGCGGCAAGCGCCTCACCAGCACCGTGAATGCGTGCGGCATTTGCAGCGGCGAGCTGAAAGACTTCTCACACCTGGGCGAGGAGGTATGCAGCACAGGAGAGGGCACCAGTGTAGAAATCCCAGATGCTGCAGCTGCCGCTTAGTCCACGCACTGCATGTTTGTGGCTGGCGCGGCTGAATAAGTAAGGTTGGCTCCTCATTCATGATTGAGGTTTTGACACTGCTGCTTGTTCTGGCTGCGCTTGCATGAAGGATACTCAGTGGAGTGATGCACTGTTCTGCGTTCCCCTTTCTCTGTGCCTGCAGTCCCTTGGCGAGCCTGTGCGGCAGCTGGCCTGCAAGCACTGCTTCCATGAGCTGTGCATAAGGGGCTGGACCATTGTGGGCAAGAAAGACGTGTGCCCTGTTTGCCTGGAGAAGGTCGACATGCGCGACCTCTACGCAGACAAGCCGTGGGAGACGCAGAACCTGTCATGGTTGGTTGCATGGGCTGGCCTGTGGTTTGGTAGCTGGGTTGGTGAAGACGACGAACGGGTCAACAACATATTGATAGACAGAACTACAGCATGTAGTTGCATGTGATGCAACAGATATAGTCTATTACACGGGTAGACCACGGGGTGCATGCTGCTGATCGACGTCACTTGCACATACCTGTCTTGCCTGTTTACTTGGTAGCACTAGCTCATGTACTGCACTGCTGTGCGCTGCTGCTGTTACGTCTGTGTGTACAGGATTCAGATGCTGGATGCAATTCGCTACATGATTGTCTGGAACCCATTGATATTCCTGATATTCAGTGTCCTGGTGAGCAAAGCAGTCTCTGAGGTTGTTTTGTTATTTTAAGCTTCTAATGCAGCTGTAGCATCAAATCGTTGCACCTGCTGCCATGGAGAGTTGAGCGTGGACCACCTGCCATCCCTGCAACCACCTTGATTCATCTGCCGCTATCTTCCCCCTCTCCCCTCTCCCCTGTGTACAGGCCAAGATGTTCCCTCACCACCACGTCACAAGGCATATTGCTGTGGCGGCCAGGGGGGCCGTGGCTGCAGGCCACGGGATGGCAGCAGCACCACCCTCGCCGCTGGATGCAGTGGACATGGGGGCTTGGCAGCTGGAGCATGAGCAGCAGGACTTCTTTGCAAAGTCTCCAATTGGAGACAAGCTTGCACAGTATCTTTTGCAGAATAGTGCCAGCATGCAAACAGCAAGTATGGCGTGCAGGCTCATAGTTGCTTCCGGTTGGGTTTTGGCGTGTTTTGCACAATGGTTGCAGACCCCATTCAACGTGAAGTCCTGGCTGGTGGCTATTTTATCAGTCACTTCAATAGGCATTGACAAGTGAGCCCGGGTGTACTCAGCAGCTGCAGGCACAGCATGCACCCACACACATGCCTTGCCTATGCGTTGTATGCCTGCAACACATCTATGATATACATGTAAATATCCATCCCTACTACTAGTGGCTGCTGCTGTAAAGCACTACCCGGGACATGCAATAAGTGTCCGTGGCGGCCCTTGTGTAAGCAGTATATCAGGTAGTGCAGGGCCTGGCGAAGGGTGTTCATGTCAACAGTTGTTGATTCATGCTGGATGGAGTAGTTCACGGTCGCTTGGTCAGCCCATGGTAACTGATTTACTAAATCACACCAATTATGTTAATGCTGGATAAATGCATCACCCAGTGCATCTGTGTGGCAAAAAATTGTTCTTGCTGATTGTGTAGCCAGTCACTAGCAAATCATTTTTCAGCCATGTAGTTGCACAGTAGCAACGATTGCCGCGAGGCGTTGCTCCATAAAAAGATCCATTGAGAGAGTGAGGCAACCTGTTCCGCACTCACCCCACAGGTCTCTTGTACCAAGAGACGCTGTCACACGATCATGCAGACAGCCCCGTGCGGGGCAGCCCCGAAAGGCATCCAGGACCTGACCGAGTGCCCAGACTCCACTAAAATCACAGTCACGCAATGACGTCCTGTGATGTGTGACAGACCGTGACTGGCCCTTGAAACAAAAGCTGTCCATAATGTAACTGTCAGCTATCAATGCATGGTGCACACCTCTAAAAGCTGCACTTTACAGGCAGCATTACGACACACACTCAAGACGCCTATTTATAGGTGACGGATTGTCGACACAAACAATCACCCCCAGACTATTCATAGACTCTCCACTTCATGCAAAGCACATCCTGCTATTGACCGAACATACACCTATGAGATATGCGGCATTCTGTAGAAAATGACACCAACACAGACACACAAAACCACACACACAAACTTATCTGCACATTCCTGCACACATCATCGTACTCTGCTACCCACACGCATGCATATTTTTTTTGGCAAAGCAGTGTTACATGGGCTCGACTAAGCAAACCGCAACCCTACTTCAAAAATTATCCAAGAGGGAATGGGGCAACCTGTTCTCACACCCACCCCACGACACTCTCCCCTTTGAGAGGTGCCGTCACAAGGTCATGCAGATAGCTCCGCGAAGAGCAGCCAATGAGGCATCCAGGACCCGACCCGACCAAGTGCCCAGTATCCACTATAACCACAGCCATCCATGGAGTGGCTGCAGTTTGCCACAGGTCATGACTTGCCACTGAAGGCGATGCCCACAACCTGGCTACTGATGATGTTTAGGAGGCGTGCTGTACATGTGACCAATCCTGATATGACATTAGGCAACACATCCATACTGAAAACATACAACACAAAACTAAGGAACAAACCATGCACATTGTTTTAACATGCGCGTGTGCAAATTATGACCACAGCTGTCCATAGATCAACCGCAGTCCGCAGTCAATTTTGAGCATCAGTTTGCAGCGACACCCACCGTCTGGCTGTGCCTTGCATATAATTCCATCGGTGCACATCGCTCCATCAAAGCTGCTTCACCACAATTAATCAACCATGCTAGCAACACGTCGAGTGTGCGTCTATCCAATACATACCCACCGTCACAAAGAGGCACACACACATACACAGATACACACAGTACATGGTATCACTATAACCACAGCTGTCGAAGGATCAGATGCAGTTTGCAAACACCCCCACACCTCATTACGGGCATCAAAATTCACCCTTCACATATTGCCCCGGCCCCACCTTGGCATCAGGGGCCCCATGCATATTCATACACCACACTTAAATTGTGCAACGCAAGAGACCACCCACCTATTAACACCGTATCATCCTTCCATACCTACACATCCCTCACAGGTTAGCTGTGCAGACCTTTGCTAACAAACGCCCGTCATAGCCCCAGCGCGATCGCCTGTATAACCCCCGCCACTTGCGCTGGAAGTCCGCATCGCTGATGACAGGCGACCGCCCCCCCAACCACGACAGTGAAACACCTGGCCCTACCCGTATGTCTACTGCCACTCTATTCCACTCTCGCTGCAGCTGCTGCTGCAGCGCCGAACGAAACCTGCATGCTACAGCCCTAGCTGTGTATGATGCGCTGCTGCTGCCCTGCACTGATGTAGCTGCTGCCGCACTGCTGCCGCTGCCATCCGCAGTGCTGTTGGTAGCTCCCCCATTGCGGCAACTGCTGCTGCGCACCACCCAAATGGACTCCAGCAGCAGTAGGCGCAGATACGTCCACACCAACTGCTTATCCTGCGGTGGCGCCCAGCTGCTAAAGTCATCCAGCAGCAGCAGGTTGCTGCTGATGGGGATGACAGCTCCCGGCTGCACTTGCTGCCACAGCTGCACGAACCACTGCCATACTGCTGCTGCCACTGGACACTCCACGAATAAGTGAGAGAGTGTCTCGAGTTGTGCTGCCTGCTGACACTGCTGCGCTGGGCATACAAACTGGCGTGCCGCCTGCCTGCCTGCTGACAGCATGCGACGCGCGCCCACCTTCACTCCAGCATGCAGCAGCCGCCAACCAAACTCCCGCAACTGCCGTGGCAGCTGCTTGTGCCCTGCGCGTTTGTAAGCTGCTACCCACTTGTAGCTGCTGCCATCTGCCCTACCCATGTGCTGCGTCACAGGGTCCAGAAGATCATTGTGCGCTGGGCTGCTGATCAGCTGCTGGTGTGCCTGTTGTTGCTGCCGTTGCACAGTGACAGCTGCTGCTGCTGCTGCTGCACGCTGCCTGGGCAGCTGTCGTGGGCTGGAAGGATCCATCCACGACGCATGGTATGCTGCCATGAGGGCTGCATCACTGAACATCTGACTGCTGCTGCCGGCTCCCTGGTTGTTACCTGGTGCGCTGCCTTGCTGCATCTGTTCAAACGTTCGCTTTAGAGATGCTTCCATCTCCTGCAAACCACCTTGCGGCGCCTCTGCGCCCAGGCGGTTACGCCACAGCCTCGGCCGCATGCCGATGCCAGGCACCCATCCCTCCCAGTGGTGCTGACTGCAATGGTGCTGCAGCAACCGCGGCGTTGCCACCTTTGGCTTAAACTGCAGCACCCCAACAGCGAATCCCAGGCCCCACACACTAGGGTCAACGTTTATATCAGACCAGGCACCAACCAAGAAGAAGGATGGCTTCTTGGGCTGCTGCTGTTGCTGCTGCTGCTGGAGGCGTTGCTGCTGTGCCCTTGCTGCTGCTGCTGCTGCTGCTGCTGCTGCTGCTGCTGCTGTGGCTGTTGCTGATGCCCCTGCTGCTGCTGCTGCTGCCGCCGTTGCTGCTGCTGTTGTTCACGTTGCTGCTGCTGCTGTTGCTGCTGCTGCTGCTCAAGCAAGAAGGTAGGGTGTAGCACTGCTGCCGTATCGACAACGCAGCAAGGCACCCACTGCAGGTCCTCGGTGTCCATGGGAGCTGCATCTGTCTCCTTCAAGCTGCCTTCCTGCGACACCTTATACATTTTCACTTCTCCTGACACTGTGTGCTGCACAAACTGCTGCTGTGGATCTACCTGCCACACACTGGCAGTGCCATGCTGCAGTGTGTGCCACCATGCAGGCGGTATCACAATACCATCTTGTGCTGGCTGGCCTGTCAACTGCTGCTGCACCTGACCCAGTGTTGTGCCTGCACTCTTAGGCATGTCCGCAGGCAGGCTGCCCACAGCTGACAGCATGGCCCCATCAGTGCAGCTGCCCACACTGTGGTTGCCCACCAGCAGTTCTAGTTGTATCTGCTGGCGGCTCATGGTGTCATGCGCCACATGCCTGTGGATGCCAACCCGCTGGAAGGCACACGCATGCATACATAACGTAACCCAGCCATCAACTTTGCCAAAATGCCATACTATTTTGCAACACATCACAACGAGGAACGACAGCCACTACTCCAACGGACCCGTGCCCAATCCATCCCTCACATGCCAGCCGCGCTGGCCCGCACCTTGATGCGACCATTTGCGCCCATCCTATACAGTGCTCCCCACTTCTGCTCAAAGTCAACAAGTTTGATCTCCGGCGACCTGCCCTGCAGCCATGCAAACGGTATCCCACAACCTATCCTAACATCTACTTCCACCCTATCCCACTCCCTCTGAATTTGCTGCCGCAGCTCTGCCAGAAACCTGCACGCCACAGCCTTAGCAGCGTATGATGAGCTGCCCGGTTCGCCAGCTGTACCCCGTTGGCTGTCCATGCTGCTGCTGCTGCTGCTGCTGCTGCTGCTGTCCTCCGCATCGCTGTTACAGACGTTGGCCGGTGTTGGCTTTTTTTTGGCCGGTGTTGGCTTACTACCGGCCCGGTGCCCGTGTTACGATTTTTTTTTTTTGTTGTTGAAGCAAGAACGTTACAAGGGCTGAGAACGTTACAAGGGTATGTTTTCAGTATGGATGTGTTGCCTAATGTCATATCAGGATTGGTCACATGTACAGCACGCCTCCTAAACATCATCAGTAGCCAGGTTGTGGGCATCGCCTTCAGTGGCAAGTCATGACCTGTGGCAAACTGCAGCCACTCCATGGATGGCTGTGGTTATAGTGGATACTGGGCACTTGGTCGGGTCGGGTCCTGGATGCCTCATTGGCTGCTCTTCGCGGAGCTATCTGCATGACCTTGTGACGGCACCTCTCAAAGGGGAGAGTGTCGTGGGGTGGGTGTGAGAACAGGTTGCCCCATTCCCTCTTGGATAATTTTTGAAGTAGGGTTGCGGTTTGCTTAGTCGAGCCCATGTAACACTGCTTTGCCAAAAAAAAAAAAAAACAAGGGCTGACCTAAATAACTGTGCATTTGCTCCATAAAAAGATCCATTGAGAGAGTGAGGCAACCTGTTCCGCACTCACCCCACAGGTCTCTTGTACCAAGAGACGCTGTCACACGATCATGCAGACAGCCCCGTGCGGGGCAGCCCCGAAAGGCATCCAGGACCTGACCGAGTGCCCAGACTCCACTAAAATCACAGTCACGCAATGACGTGTTACGATTGATATAAAGGGCTCTGCCCTGCTGGTATGCAAAAGCATGCTGGGTCAATAAGCATCATCTTGGTTTGATTTATTTGTACTTTGGATCGCGGCAGACGTTGCTCGAAATGCTAAAGGGCGTGTTGACAGAGAAAGTACAATATTTTGCCGCACAGATGCCCTGTGTGATGCAATTATCCAGCATTAAACCTTTGGGAGTTTTTTTTTGAAATATTGAAATTCTCGAACCAAGCATTCTTGGTATGTCTTCGCTTCATCCTGTTGCCGCGCCTGCAGCGGACATTGGCCGGTGTTGGCATACTACCAGCCCGGTGCTTGTGTCACAATTGGTATGAAGGGCTCTGTTCCGCTGGTCTGCAAAAGCATGCTCTGCTCCGCTGGTCTTCAAAAGCATGCTGGGTTAACTCAAATCATTTTGGCTTCATTTATTTTTATAATTGGATTGCAGCAGACGTTGCTCACAATGCTGAAGGGCGTGCCAACAGAGCAAGAACAATAATTTTCTTTTTGGCAAGAACAATATTATGCCACCCAGATACACTTGTGATGCAATCGTCCATTTTTTTTTGGGAATTTACTATGAAGTGTATTATTAATATTTTGGTCTGCAAAAGCATGCTCGATTGACAACAATCATTTTGGCTTAAATTGTGTTTTTCCCTGGATCGTTGCAGACGTTGCTCAGGATGCTGAAAGGCGTGCCAGCAGAGCAAGAACAACATTGTGCCACAAATATGAATTGTGTGATGCAAATATCCAGCATTATAAATTTGCAGAGTTCCGCATTAGAATTTTAAACGTTTGTCACCAAGCATTGTTGGGATGTCTGCACTTCCTCCTGTTGCCGCGCCCGTTGCGGACATTGGCCGGTGTCGGCATACTACCGGCCAGGTGCTTGTGTCACGATTGGTATGAAGGGCTCTGCTCTGCTGGTCTGCAAAACCATGCTGGGTTAACTAAAATCATCTTGGCGTCATTTACTTAGAATTTGGATCGCAGCAGACGTTGCTCAACATGCTGAAAGGCGTGCCAACAAAGCAAGAACAATAATTTGCCACACAAAAAAAAAATTTTGCCACACAGATGCACTGTGTGATGCAAGTATCTAGCATTGTTTTCTTGGGAGTTAATTATTATAATTTTGGGAATTCATCATTATGAAGTTTGGTACACGCATTCTTTTTTTTTTTTTTTTTTTTTTTGAAGCAAGAACGTTACAAGGGCTGACCTAAATAACTGTGCACTTGCTCCATAAAAAGATCCATTGAGAGAGTGAGGCAACCTGTTCCGCACTCACCCCACAGGTCTCTTGTACCAAGAGACGCTGTCACACGATCATGCAGACAGCCCCGTGCGGGGCAGCCCCGAAAGGCATCCAGGACCTGACCGAGTGCCCAGACTCCACTAAAATCACAGTCACGCAATGACGTCCTGTGATGTGTGACAGACCGTGACTGGCCCTTGAAACAAAAGCTGTCCATAATGTAACTGTCAGCTATCAATGCATGGTGCACACCTCTAAAAGCTGCACTTTACAGGCAGCATTACGACACACACTCAAGACGCCTATTTATAGGTGACGGATTGTCGACACAAACAATCACCCCCAGACTATTCATAGACTCTCCAATTCATGCAAAGCACATCCTGCTATTGACCGAACATACACCTATGAGATATGCGGCATTCTGTAGAAAATGACACCAACACAGACACACAAAACCACACACACAAACTTATCTGCACATTCCTGCACACATCATCGTACTCTGCTACCCACACGCATGCATTTTTTTTTTTTGGCAAAGTAGTGTTACATTGGCTCGACTAAGCAAACCGCAACCCTACTTCAAAAATTATCCAAGAGGGAATGGGGCAACCTGTTCTCACACCCACCCCACGACACTCTCCCTTTGAGAGGTGCCGTCACAAGGTCATGCAGATAGCTCCGCGAAGAGCAGCCAATGAGGCATCCAGGACCCGACCCGACCAAGTGCCCAGTATCCACTATAACCACAGCCATCCATGGAGTGGATGCAGTTTGCCACAGGTCATGACTTGCCACTGAAGGCGATGCCCACAACCTGGCTACTGATGATGTTTAGGAGGCGTGCTGTACATGTGACCAATCCTGATATGACATTAGGCAACACATCCATACTGAAAACATACAACACAAAACTAAGGAACAAACCATGCACATTGTTTTAACATGCGCGTGTGCAAATTATGACCACAGTTGTCCATAGATCAACCGCAGTCCGCAGCCAATTTTGAGCATCAGTTTGCAGCGACACCCACCGTCTGGCTGTGCCTTGCATATAATTCCATCGGTGCACATCGCTCCATCAAAGCTGCTTGGAGCAAGTGCACAGTTATTTAGGTCAGCCCTTGTAACGTTCTTGCTTCCAAAAAAAAAAAAAAAAAAAAAAGCTGCTTCACCACAATTAATCAACCATGCTAGCAACACGTCGAGTGTGCGTCTATCTTTTTTTTTTTTTTTGTTTTGAAGCAAGAACGTTACAAGGGCTGACCTAAATAACTGTGCACTTGCTCCATAAAAAGATCCATTGAGAGAGTGAGGCAACCTGTTCCGCACTCACCCCACAGGTCTCTTGTACGCCGGTTTGTATGCCCAGCGCAGCAGTGTCAGCAGGCAGCACAACTCGAGACACTCTCTCATTTATTCGTGGAGTGTCCAGTGGCAGCAGCAGTGTGGCAGTGGTTCGTGCAGCTGTGGCAGCAAGTGCAGCCGGGAGCTGTCATCCCCATCAGCAGCAACCTGCTGCTGCTGGATGACTTTAGCAGCTGGGCGCCACCGCAGGATAAGCAGTTGATGTGGACGTATCTGCGCCTACTGCTGCTGGAGTCCATTTGGGTGGTGCGCAGCAGCAGTTGCAGCAATGGGGGAGCTACCAACAGCACTGCGGATGGCAGCGGCAGCAGTGCGGCAGCAGCTACATCAGTGCAGGGCAGCAGCAGCGCATCATACACAGCTAAGGCTGTAGCATGCAGGTTTCGTTCGGCGCTGCAGCAGCAACTGCAGCGAGAGTGGCATAGAGTGGCAGTAGACATACGGGTAGGGTCAGGTATTTCACTGTCGTGGTTGGGGGGCGGTCGCCTGTCATCAGCGATGCGGACTTCCAGCGCAAGTGGCGGGGGTTATACAGGCGATCGCGCTGGGGCTATGACGGGCGTTTGTTAGCAAAAGTTTGCACAGCTGACCTGTGAGGGATGTGTAGGTATGGAAGGATGATACGGAGTTAATAGGTGGGTGGTCTCTTGCTTTGCACAATTTAAGTGTGGTGTATGAATATGCATGGGACCCCTGATGCCAAGGTGGGGCCGGGGCAATATGTGAATGGTGAATATTGATGCCCGTAATGAGGTGTGGGGGTGTTTGCAAACTGCATCTGATCCTTCGACAGCTGTGGTTATAGTGATACCCATGTACTGTGTGTATCTGTGTATGTGTGTGTGCCTCTTTGTGACGGTGGGTATGTATTGGATAGGCGCACACTGGACGTGTTGCTAGCATGGCTGATTAATTTGTGGTTAAGAAGCTTTGATGGTGCGATGTGCACCGATGGGTATTATATGCAAGGCACAGCCAGACGTTGGGTGTCGCTGCAAACTGATACTCAAAATTGGCTGCGGACTGCGGTTGATCTATGGACAGCTGTGGTCATAATTTGCACACGCGCATGTTGAAAGAATGTGCATGGTTTGTTGCTTAGTTTTGTGTTGTATGTTTTCAGTATGGATGTGTTGCCTAATATCATATCAGGATTGGTCACATGTACAGCACGCCTCCTAAACATCATCAGTAGCCAGGTTGTGGGCATCGCCTTCAGTGGCAAGTCATGACCTGTGGCAAACTGCAGCCACTCCATGGATGGCTGTGGTTATAGTGGATACTGGGCACTTGGTCGGGTCGGGTCCTGGATGCCTCAATGGCTGCTCTTCGCGGAGCTATCTGCATGACCTTGTGACGGCACCTCTCAAAGGGGAGAGTGTCGTGGGGTGGGTGTGAGAACAGGTTGCCCCATTCCCTCTTGGATACTTTTTGAAGTAGGGTTGCGGTTTGCTTAGTCGAGCCAATGTAACACTGCTTTGCCAAAAAAAAAAAAAAAAAAAAAACAGGTCTCTTGTACCAAGAGACGCCGTCACACGATCATGCAGACAGCCCCGTGCGGGGCAGCCCCGAAAGGCATCCAGGACCTGACCGAGTGCCCAGACTCCACTAAAATCACAGTCACGCAATGACGTCCTGTGATGTGTGACAGACCGTGACTGGCCCTTGAAACAAAAGCTGTCCATAATGTAACTGTCAGCTATCAATGCATGGTGCACACCTCTAAAAGCTGCACTTTACAGGCATCATTACGACATGCTGCCTGTAAAGTGCAGCTTTTAGAGGTGTGCCCATGCATTGATAGCTGACAGTTACATTATGGACAGCTTTTGTTTCAAGGGCCAGTCACGGTCTGTCACACATCACAGGACGTCATTGCGTGACTGTGATTTTAGTGGAGTCTGGGCACTCGGTCAGGTCCTGGATGCCTTTCGGGGCTGCCCCGCACGGGGCTGTCTGCATGATCGTGTGACAGCGTCTCTTGGTACAAGAGACCTGTGGGGTGAGTGCGGAACAGGTTGCCTCACTCTCTCAATGGATCTTTTTATGGAGCAAGTGCACAGTTATTTAGGTCAGCCCTTGTAACGTTCTTGCTCCAAAAAAAAAAAAAAAAAAAAGCATTACGACACACACACAAGACGCCTATTTATAGGTGACGGATTGTCGACACAGACAATCACCCCCTGACTATTCATAGACTCTCCAATTCATGCAAAGCACATCCTGCTATTGACCGAACATACCGCCCTGTGGTTGTCAAGCTGCGGCCCCTGGCATGCCGCTCCTTGGACAGCGCAGGTGGTGCTTCCCCACCTCTGCTCTGGGTGGCGCAGCTTTTGTCTCAGCTATGCGGGAGAGCCTGTCAGCAGCTGTGGAGCAGCAGCAGCAGCAGCGGCCGCGCAACAACCCAGCAGCTGAGTTTGAGCACCTTAAGCAGCATGCTGTGACTGCCACCGCAGTCATAATGCAGCGACAGAAGCTGCAGCAGCAGGCCGAACTTAGGCGGCTGCGCAGGGCGGTGGCAACAGCAGCATGGCAGCAGCGCCAGCACAGCAATGGGCAGACGCAAACCAACCTTCAGCACGCAGAAGAGCAATTGCTGGATTATGAAGTGCAGCAACGCCAGCAGCAGCAGGAGAAGACTGATGCGCTGTACGAGCTGTACGCTGATGGCCCGTCTAGCTTTTGGGGAGCGAGGCTAGGGCAGGCCGTGCCGGAGCCGCAGTATATCAGCGCTGTGGCTGCAGCAGATGGCAGCACAGTGTCCACTGGCAGCAGCGAGGGCGCGGCAGCAGCAGGCAGCCTGCTTGCAGACTTTTATGACCCTGCAGAAGGCGGGCTGTTCTCGCGACACCCCACCGACCCACAGCAGCAGCAGGAGCTGCTTGCGTGTGTGGATAAGCAGCTTTCTCCGGAGCAGCAGCAGCAATGCCTGGGCCCTGCAGGCGACGGCACCATCACCTTGGAGGAGGCGACAGCGGCACTCAACAGCATGCCTAGAGGGAAGGTGCCAGGCAGCGATGGGCTCACATATGAGTTCTACAGCGCATTCTGGGAGCAGCTAGGACCAGCTTTTGTGGCAGCATGCAACTTCCTGTTTGGTCAGGAGGGGGCGCTGCTGTCTCCGCAGCAGCGCCTTGGGCTCATCACCCTGCTGTTCAAGGGTGGCGGTAAGCCAAGGGACCAGGCTGCCAGCTACCGCCCCATCACGCTGATGAACTGTGATGTGAAGATTCTGGCGAAGGTGGTGGTGCTGCGGGCGGCGCCAGTGCTGGACAGCGTCGTGGACAACACTCAGACAGCGTTTGTTCCAGGCAGGGACATTGCAGACAATGTGCTGCTGCACCTGGAGGAAGTTGACTTCCTCAGGACGCAGCAGCAGCCCGGCTGCATTTTGTTTCTGGACTTTGAGAAGGCCTATGACAGGCTAGACAGGGACTGGCTGATGAAGTGCATGGCAGCAATGCAGTTCCCGCCAGGCATGCGTAGGTGGGTACAGCTGCTGCTGGCAGGCACGCAGGGTCGCATCGTGTTCAACGGCGGCCACCTCAGCAGGGTGTTTGACATCCCATCTGGCTGCGCGCAGGGCAGCCCACTCAGCCCGCTGCTGTATGTGCTAGCAGCGCAGCCGCTGGCGCCAAATGCAGAGCGCTGCAAGCAGCAGGGGAAGTGGACAGCATCAGCATGCCCGATGGCTCAGCAGCACCCTGCAGCATGCAGCATGCAGACGACACCACCCTGCACGCCGCCAGCAGGCAAGGCGTTGCTGTGCTGGTGAGGAAAGCAGTACAGCCGTTTTGTGCAGCGAGTGGCGCCAAGCTGGGAATCAGCAAGTGCCAGGGCATGGAAGTAGGCACGCAGCAGCCGTTGTAGGGGTGGATCCAGCCACGCAGATACCGTTCCATGATACAGCACTGCACCCAATCAGGCACCTGGGTCTGCTGCTGTCAGCAGCAGGCGCAGAGCCGCATGCAGCAGCGCTGTACACGCAGCGCCTGCAAACCATCACATACCGGGTGCGGCAGTGGGCACGGCAGAATCTCAGCTATTTGGGGCGCTGCGCAGTTGCGCAGCAGATGATGGCATCTTGCATCACCTATCATGCGCAGTTCGTGCCAGTCCCAGCAGATATCATGGCCAGGATGCACCGCCGCCTCTTAGGGTTTGTGACAGAGCAGGGCTGCGCTCGAGAAGCCAACATCCGGCAGTGGAATGAAAGCCCTCCGGCAGCAGTGGCCAGCCTGCCTTTCAGCATGGGCGGAATGCGGCAGGTTGATGTCAGGGCGCACGCCACAGCAATGCAGGCACGCACAGCAGCAGCATTGTTGTCGCCGCGACGAGCCCCATGGAAGGCCTTCATGCGGGCCAACCTGCGCCATGCACTGCCAGGACTAGGGGAGGCAGCGTTGGTGCAGCGATCAAGGGCGCCGCTGCAGGCTGCCGCCAGGGGCGGCAGGCTGCCGCTGCGCCTATCAGCATACATAGAGGCGCTGCAAAGCGTGGGCATTCACAGGCACGTGGAGCACAGCGCCATGACCCGCCAGCAGATCCAGCTTGAGCTGCTAGTGGGGAACCACAGCGTGGGCAGCAGGTCAGATGGGCAGATGTTGGCAGCAGCCGGCACCCTCCCTGCTCAGCTACGCCACGGCGCAGGCACCACACTGGGGCAGGTGCAGCAGCAGCTAACTGGACAGCCGCAGCAAGATGGCATAGTGCTGCCGCCGACATGGCTGCGCACTCTGCGGGAGGGCAGCACAGGTGCATGGCAGACCGATACGCAGCAGCAGTGGGCACAACAGTTGCAGCAAGATGGCACCACCAAGTGCTACAAGGTGCAGCAGGATGGCAGCCTGAAGGCCACGATAGCTGTCCCAATGGACACAGCAACCCTCCAATGGGCGCCATGTTGTGTGGTAGATGTAACAGCAGTGCCGCACCCTGCATCTCAGCGGCAACAACAGCAGCGGCAGCAGCGACAGCAGCAGCAGCAGCAGCGGCAGCAGCCAGCAGCACGGCAACAGCGGCAGCCACGACAGCAACAACAGCAGGAACATCAGCAGCAGCAGCTGCAGCAGCCAGCAGCATGGCAACAGCAGCAGCCGCGACAGCAGCAACAGCAGGAACAGCAGCAGCAGCAGCAGCAGCAGCAGCAGCAGCACCAGGGACAGCAACAACAACAGCAGCAGCAGCAGCAGCAGCAGCAGCAGCACCAGGGACAGCAACAGCAGCAGCAGCAATCGCGAAGCACGCCGTCATGGTACCTGGTGGGTGCTTGGGCAGACATTCGCGTAGATCCTAGTGTATGGGGGATGGGGTTTGCTGTCAGCTTGCTGCAGTTCACGCCAAAGGTGGCAACATGCAGGCTGCTGCAGGAGCAATGCAGTCGGCAGTGCAAAGAGGGATGGTGTAACAGGACCTGTTACTATCCATGTATTGGATGATAGGGTGACTCATACGTTCCTTATGAGGACACGCGGCAGTCAATGTGACATTGTACTGCCATGTTAGAACTACGATGGCCTCGCAACGTAGGCGGTCTACAACAGCTTAAGCTGGGCCTCAGGCTTATCAATTGGTTAACAAACCTCTTTTCCATTACGCTTCCACACACGCATACTCGTAAGGCTGCTACATTTGGTAGCTGAGATCGCCATCACAAATGATCCTAGTTGGAGATGTGTTACTGCTTGATTACAGCTGTTGCTGTTATTGTCACTTTCTGCCTTGTGGCAGGTGATTACTGTCTACATTGTTGTGCAGTTTCTGCATACAATCGTGACTCAGCTGTAAGCTGCTTGTCTAATCCAAAAGTACCGAGTTGTACTTAGGTTGAGTTTAGTCTATTTGGACTGTATCTCGTCGATGGAGAAAGCACGTGATGTGACCTGCCCTCTAGTGCACTACGCGGACTCCACTCAACTCGACTTGTAGATTTGAGGGAACTCTCAACTAAATCCCCGATTTATTGCGCGCCTTCACGGCTGATTGGTTGGTGACTGGACTGTATGTCATCAGTTACCTGCCGTCCTGACTAGAGTCAGTACGGTTGTCCTGAGCGATGCTCTTTACCAACTTGGTCTCATATCAGTGTATTGACTGAGGACAGTCAAAGTTCCTGATGGGGGAGGCCTGTAACAGGACCTGTTACTATCCATGTATTGGATGATTAGACTAAGTGACTCATACGTTCCTTATGAGGACACGCGGCAGTCAATGTGACATTGTACTGCCATGTTAGAACTACGCTGGCCTCGCAACGTAGGCGGTCTACAATTGCTTAAGCTGGGCCTCAGGCTTATCAATTGGTTAACAAACCTCTTTTCCATTACGCTTCCACACACGCATACTCGTAAGGCTGCTACAGATGGGTATCAGGTGTCGGCATGCGCCCGCGTCTGTGGCGCAACCGCCTGGGTGCTGAGGCGCCACAGGACGGCTTGCAGGAGATGGAGGCAGCTCAGAAACGGTCCTTCCAGCAAATGCAGCAAAGTAGCGAGGCGCCTGGCAATCGCAGCAGCAGCAGCAGTGACAGCCAGCGGTTTAGCGATGCAGCTATGATGGCAGCTTACCATGCGTCCTGGATGGATCCGTCCAGGGAGCGGGAGCTGCCAAGACAGCGCGCAGCAACAGCAGCAGCAGTAGTCACGGCTCAGCGGCAGCAACAGGAGCAGCAACAGCAGCGCATCAGCTGCCCAGCACACAATGATCTACTGGACCCGATCACTCAATCCATGGGTGCTGTCAATGCCAGGCAGCACCGCTGGGTGGCGAGTTATCAGCGGCTGAAAGACACCCAGCTGCCGAGGCGGCTGCGAGTGTTTGGCTGGCGGCTTCTGCATGCAGGAGTGAAGGTAGGCGCACGGCGCATGCTGGCATCCAGCAGGCGCGCGCCGGCTCACTTTACCTGCCCAACACAGCAGTGTCAGCAGCCGCAGCAACTGGAGACCCTCACCCACTTGTTAGTGGAGTGCCCTGTAGCTGCAGCAGCATGGCAGTGGTACGCGCAACAGGTGTGGCAGCGTGTGCAGCCCGGAGCAGTGATCCCTGTTAATAACAGCCGTCTGCTGCTGCTGGATGACTTCAGTGTGTGGGCGCCGCCAGCAGGGCAGCAGCAGATGTGGACGCAGCTGCGTCTGCTGCTGCTGGAATCCATTTGGGTGGTGCGCTGCAGCAGCATCAGGGCTGGCGTGACTGTGGCCAGTGCAGATGGCAGCGATGGCAGCGGCAGCCACAATGCAGGCAGCAATTCGCAATCTCAGAGCCACAACAACAGCGATGCGGAGGACAGCAACAGCAGCAGCAGCAGCATGGACAGCCAACGGGGTACAGCTGGCGAGCCGGGCAGCTCATCATACGCTGCTAAGGCTGTGGCGTGCAGGTTTCTGGCAGAGCTGCGGCAGCAAATTCAGAAGGAGTGGGATAGGGTGGAAGTAGATGTTAACGAATGCATTGTATATCCTGCCCGAACCGTCAAAACAAACCACCACGCCTCGTAGACCCGTGCCCAATCCATCCCTCACATGCCAGCCGCGCTGGCCTGTGAGGGATGGATTGGGCACGGGTCTACGAGGCGTGGTGGTCTGTTTTGACGGTTCGGGCAGGATATACAATGCATTCGTTGGAGTAGTGGCTGTCGTTCCTCGTTGTGATGTGTTGCGAAATAGTATGGCAATTCTAAGTTGATGGCTGGGTTACGTTATGTATGCATGCGTGTGGGTAGCAGAGTACGATGATGTGTGCAGACATGTGCAGATAAGTTTGTGTGTGTGGTTTTGTGTGTCTGTGTTGTTGGTGTCATTTTCTACAGAATGCCGCATATCTCATAGGTGTATGTTCGGTCAATAGCAGGATGTGCTTTGCATGAAGTGGAGAGTCTATGAATAGTCAGGTGGTGATTGTCTGTGTCGACAATCCGTCACCTATAAATAGGCGTCTTGTGTGTGTGTCGTAATGCTGCCTGTAAAGTGCAGCATTTAGAGGTGTGCACCATGCATTGATAGCTGACAGTTACATTATGGACAGCTTTTGTTTCAAGGGCCAGTCACGGTCTTTCACACATCACAGGACGTCATTGCGTGACTGTGATTTTAGTGGAGTCTGGGCACTCGGTCAGGTCCTGGATGCCTTTCGGGGCTGCCCCGCACGGGGCTGTCTGCATGATCGTGTAACAGCGTCTCTTGGTACAAGAGACCTGTGGGGTGAGTGCGGAACAGGTTGCCTCACTCTCTCAATGGATCTTTATGTAGTGTCGCCTTGGCATCAGAATGAAAAAGTTACACCGCTAGACATTCACTTCCCAGACCAAAAACCACAACCCAACACCAAAACCACAACCCCCAACAGCAGCCGAGAAGATGGGTGGGCGGGCGGGTAAATCGGCTGACAGGCTGCTGCCCAGGAGGGCAGCAGCCAGGAAGAGGCCGACCATGGCGACACACTAGGACTAAGTAAGCATAGAGCCTCCTCAGAACCCTGCAGAAGCTGCACCCACCCTCCACCCTGGTGAGCCACGGCTCCTGACATAAACGCCTTATAAGGCTTATTTATGTAGTGTCGCCTTGGCATCAGAATGACAACCCAAACATCACCAAACACATGCTGCCACATCAAAACCAAATGGCAATGCATACCCAATGCTATGAGGGAGTATGCGCTAAAGCGCCCCGCTGAAACAAGACCATATGCATCAACCCATCAACCAGTGCAAGAATTGGCCACGGAGACCAGCTGTGCTGACTTCCACGCTAGGAAGCCCACAGAAAGCAAAGGCCTAAGGCCAACGAAATAGATCGTGCTCCAACGCCCACAAGTAGCTACTGCCTTATGCACCCACGAGGCCGGCCTGAAAGGTACATAGTGGACAAGAGCCACGTCTCCAGTGCTACCGTCCCAGCCGGCACTAAGTTTCTGCTTGCACCCACTGAGTGAAGGCCACCATGCTGCAAACCAACACTGGTTTACAGCAGAGCCTTACCACGTGATGCATCAAGGCATGCTGCTGAGGGATCCTTGCCACGTAACTGCATTACCCAACACAGTCAGGGGCTTCATAAAACAAAGGGCCCCGAAGGATGTCTGATGTACGCCAGAGCACACTGCCCAACAGCCCTCAGCTGCACTGCTGCTCCAGCCCTAACGCCAGCACTCCAGCTTCACCGAAATCTTCGCGTAAAGCTCTGACGTGAGGCCTCGCGTAACTGGAGGATGACCGTAGCCAAACAGGGGAGAAGCTCCGCAAGCACCAGCACCCTCATCCGCGCGGGTGACGACGCCCAGACCTTGGTGCATGACGTGAAGGGTATCTGATTGGCCTTGATGAAATTATCTGTGTAATCAAGCGAGTCGACCCGCAGCCCCGAACCGGGTCCGGGCCCATCCGCTGCTAACACAGACCTAGCGAGCAACCAGCCAATCTATTATTTTAAATCGGCTGACAGGCTGCTGCCCAGGAGGGCAGCAGCCAGGAAGAGGCCGACCATGGCGACACACTAGGACTAAGTAAGCATAGAGCCTCCTCAGAACCCTGCAGAAGCTGCACCCACCCTCCACCCTGGTGAGCCACGGCTCCTGACATAAACGCCTTATAAGGCTTATTTTTATGGAGCAAGTGCACAGTTATTTAGGTCAGTCCTTGTAACGTTCTTGCTTCAAAAAAAAAAAAAAAAACAAAGGTCCTGGATGCCTATCGGGGCTGCCCCGCACGGGGCTGTCTGCATGATCGTGTGACAGCGTCTCTTGGTACAAGAGACCTGTGGGGTGAGTGCGGAACAGGTTGCCTCACTCTCTCAATGGATCTTTTTATGGAGCAAGTGCACAGTTATTTAGGTCAGCCCTTGTAACGTTCTTGCTTCAAATGATGATAGATGTTAGGATAGGTTGTGGGATACCGTTTGCATGGCTGCAGGGAAGGTCGCCTGAGATCAAACTTGTTGACTTTGAGCAGAAGTGGGGAGCACTGTATAGAATGGGCGCAAATGGTCGCATCAAGGTGCGGGCCAGCGCGGCTGGCATGTGAGGGATGGATTGGGCACGGGTCTACGAGGCGTGGTGGTCTGTTTTGACGGTTCGGGCAGGATATACAATGCATTCGTTGGAGTAGTGGCTGTCGTTCCTCGTTGTGATGTGTTGCAAAATAGTATGGCAAAGGCTAAGTTGATGGCTGGATTACGTTATGTATGCATGCGTGTGGGTAGCAGAGTACGATGATGTGTGCAGGCATGTGCAGATAAGTTTGTGTGTGTGGTTTTGTGTGTCTGTGTTGGTGTCATTTTCTACAGAATGCCGCATATCTCATAGGTGTATGTTCGGTCAATAGCAGGATGTGCTTTGCATGAAGTGGAGAGTCTATGAATAGTCAGGTGGTGATTGTCTGTGTCGACAATCCGTCACCTATAAATAGGCGTCTTGTGTGTGTGTCGTAATGCTGCCTGTAAAGTGCAGCTTTTAGAGGTGTGCACCATGCATTGATAGCTGACAGTTACATTATGGACAGCTTTTGTTTCAAGGGCCAGTCACGGTCTGTCACACATCACAGGACGTCATTGCGTGACTGTGATTTTAGTGGAGTCTGGGCACTCGGTCAGGTCCTGGATGCCTTTCGGGGCTGCCCCGCACGGGGCTGTCTGCATGATCGTGTGACAGCGTCTCTTGGTACAAGAGACCTGTGGGGTGAGTGCGGAACAGGTTGCCTCACTCTCTCAATGGATCTTTATATGGAGCAAGTGCACAGTTATTTAGGTCAGCCCTTGTAACGTTCTTGCTTATTTAAAAAAAAAAAGTCACGGCTCAGCGGCAGCAACATGAGCAGCAACAGCAGCGCATCAGCTGCCCAGCACACAATGATCTACTGGACCTGATCACTCAATCCATGGGTGCTGTTAATGCCAGGCAGCACCGCTGGGTGGCGAGTTATCAGCGGCTGAAAGACACCCAGCTGCCGAGGCGGCTGCGAGTGTTTGGCTGGCGGCTTCTGCATGCAGGAGTGAAGGTAGGCGCACGGCGCATGCTGGCATCCAGCAGGCGCGCGCCGGCTCACTTTACCTGCCCAACACAGCAGTGTCAGCAGCCGCAGCAACTGGAGACCCTCACCCACTTGTTAGTGGAGTGCCCTGTAGCTGCAGCAGCATGGCAGTGGTACGCGCAACAGGTGTGGCAGCGTGTGCAGCCCGGAGCAGTGATCCCTGTTAATAACAGCCGTCTGCTGCTGCTGGATGACTTCAGTGTGTGGGCGCCGCCAGCAGGGCAGCAGCAGCTGTGGACGCAGCTGCGTCTGCTGCTGCTGGAATCCATTTGGATGGTGCGCTGCAGCAGCATCAGGGCTGGCGTGACTGTGGCCAGTGCAGATGGCAGCGATGGCAGCGGCAGCCACAATGCAGGCAGCAATTTGCAATCTCAGAGCCACAACAACAGCGATGCGGAGGACAGCAGCAGCAGCAGCAGCAGCAGCATGGACAGCCAACGGGGTACAGCTGGCGAGCCGGGCAGCTCATCATACGCTGCTAAGGCTGTGGCGTGCAGGTTTCTGGCAGAGCTGCGGCAGCAAAATTCAGAGGGAGTGGGATAGGGTGGAAGTAGATGTTAGGATAGGTTGTGGGATACCGTTTGCATGGCTGCAGGGAAGGTCGCCTGAGATCAAACTTGTTGACTTTGAGCAGAAGTGGGGAGCACTGTATAGAATGGGCGCAAATGGTCGCATCAAGGTGCGGGCCAGCGCGGCTGGCATGTGAGGGATGGATTGGGCACGGGTCTACGAGGCGTGGTGGTCTGTTTTGACGGTTCGGGCAGGATATACAATGCATTCGTTGGAGTAGTGGCTGTCGTTCCTCGTTGTGATGTGTTGCAAAATAGTATGGCAAAGGCTAAGTTGATGGCTGGGTTACGTTATGTATGCATGCGTGTGGGTAGCAGAGTACGATGATGTGTGCAGGCATGTGCAGATAAGTTTGTGTGTGTGTGGTTTTGTGTGTCTGCGTTGGTGTCATTTTCTACAGAATGCCGCATATCTCATAGGTGTATGTTCGGTCAATAGCAGGATGTGCTTTGCATGAAGTGGAGAGTCTATGAATAGTCAGGTGGTGATTGTCTGTGTCAACAATCCGTCACCTATAAATAGGCGTCTTGTGTGTGTGTCGTAATGCTGCCTGTAAAGTGCAGCTTTTAGAGGTGTGCACCATGCATTGATAGCTGACAGTTACATTATGGACAGCTTTTGTTTCAAGGGCCAGTCACGGTCTGTCACACATCACAGGACGTCATTGCGTGACTGTGATTTTAGTGGAGTCTGGGCACTCGGTCAGGTCCTGGATGCCTTTCGGGGCTGCCCCGCACGGGGCTGTCTGCATGATCGTGTGACAGCGTCTCTTGGTACAAGAGACCTGTGGGGTGAGTGCGGAACAGGTTGCCTCACTCTCTCAATGGATCTTTTTATGGAGCAAGTGCACAGTTATTTAGGTCAGCCCTTGTAACGTTCTTGCTTATTTAAAAAAAAAAAGTCACGGCTCAGCGGCAGCAACATGAGCAGCAACAGCAGCGCATCAGCTGCCCAGCACACAATGATCTACTGGACCTGATCACTCAATCCATGGGTGCTGTTAATGCCAGGCAGCACCGCTGGGTGGCGAGTTATCAGCGGCTGAAAGACACCCAGCTGCCGAGGCGGCTGCGAGTGTTTGGCTGGCGGCTTCTGCATGCAGGAGTGAAGGTAGGCGCACGGCGCATGCTGGCATCCAGCAGGCGCGCGCCGGCTCACTTTACCTGCCCAGCACAGCAGTGTCAGCAGCCGCAGCAACTGGAGACCCTCACCCACTTGTTAGTGGAGTGCCCTGTAGCTGCAGCAGCATGGCAGTGGTACGCGCAAGCCTACATTTGTTAAATAAAAATCCAATGTAGACCAGACAATGCTGTTGCCAAGCAATATGACTTTCTTTATTTTTTCCAGCACTCAAAACAGTGCTTGGTGCACTGGTCGCCAAAATAATAGAATACAAGGGAGAAATGCATAAACATGTCTGCCGGCACGCGCACCGGCATTTGTAGCTTTGCGTGCTGCTCTTGATGAAGCGATGTTGGATCTTGACATGCACCGGCCAGCTGTTTGACGAGGCGGGGTCCCACCTACTTGATGCCATTTGTTGTTTGATGAAGTATTTTAATTTTTTAGGAGATCATTTGCCATGGGGTGGTCAAGCAACCGTGATTATACTACCTCTTTATGATCTCTCTGCGGACGGGGCAAGCCTACATATGTTGAATAAAAATGGAATGTAGACCAGACAATGCTGTTGCCAAGCAATATGGCTTTTTTGGTAATTTCCACCACTCATAACGGTGCTTGGTGCACTGGTCACCACAACAATTTTTTACAAGGGAGAAATGCATAAGCATGTCTGCCGGCACGCGCACCGGCACTTTATGTAGACCAGACAATGATGATGCCAAGCAATATGGCTTTCTTTATTATTTCCAGCACTCAAAACAGTGCTTGGTGCACTGGTCGCCGAAATAATAGAATACAAGGGAGTTATTTTTTAATAATAATAGAATACAAGGGAGTAATGCATAAACACAAATGCCGGCACGCGCACCGGCATTTGTAGCTTTGCGTGCTGCTCTTGATGAAGCGATGTTGGATCTTGACATGCACCGGCCAGCTGTTTGACGAGGCGGGTCCCACCCACTTGATGCCATTTGTTGCTTAATGAAGTATTTTTATTTTTTGGGAATTACATCATTTACCATGGGGTGATGCCAAAAAAAAAAAACAAAAAAAACCATGGGGTGATCAAGCAATCGTGACTTTTCTGTCTCTTTATGATCCATTTGCGCATGGGGCAAGCCTACATTTCTTTTCAAAATATTCGATGTAGACCAGACAATGCTGTTGCCAAGCAATATGGCTTTTTTGATATTTTCCACCACTCATAACGGTGCTTGGTGCACTGGTCACCACAACAATTTTTTACAAGGGAGAAATGCATAAGCATGTCTGCCGGCACGCGCACCGGCATTTGTAGGTTTGCGTGCCGCTCTTGATGAAGCAATGTTGGACCTTGACATGCACCGGCCAGCTGTTTGACGAGGCGGGTCCCACCCACTTGATGCCATTTGTTGTTTGTTGAAGTATTTTGATTTTTTTGGGAATTACATCATTTACCATGGGGTGATCAAGCAAACGTGACTTGTTAATCACTATATGATCCGTTTGCAGATGAGGCAAGCCTACATTTGTTATGAAAAAATTCGATGTAGACCAGACAATGCTGTTGTCCAGCAATATGGCTTTCTTGATTTTGTTCAGCACTCAAAACAGTGCTTAGTGCACTGGTCACCACAACAATATTTTACAAGGGAGAAATGCATAAGCATGTCTGCCGGCACGTGCACCGGCACTTCTAGCTTTGTGTGCCACTCTTGATGACGCGATGTTGGAACTTGACATGCACCGGCCAGCTGTTTGACGAGGCGGGTCCCACCCATTTGATGCCATTTGTTGATTGATCAAGTATTTTTTTTTTGGAAATTAAATCATTTACCATGGGGTGATCAAGCAATCGTGACTTTTCTGTCTCTATATGATCCATATGCGGCAAGGGGCAAGCCTACATTTCTTTTACAAATTTGAAATAGACCAGACAATGTTTTTGCCAAGCAATATGACTTTCTTTATTTTTTCCAGCACTTAAAACAGTGCTTGGTGCACTGGTCGCCGAAATAATAGAATACAAGGGAGAAATGCATAAATAAACATGTCTGCCGGCACGCGCACCGGCATTTGTAGCTTTGCGTGCTGCTCTTGATGAAGCGATGTTGGATCTTGACATGCACCGGCCAGCTGTTTGACGAGGCGGGTCCCACCTACTTGATGCCATTTGTTGTTTGATGAAGTAATTTATTTTTTAGGAGATCATTTGCCATGGGGTGGTCAAGCAACCGTAAATATACTTTTTTTTTTTGGCAAAGCAGTGTTACATTGGCTCGACTAAGCAAACCGCAACCCTACTTCAAAAATTATCCAAGAGGGAATGGGGCAACCTGTTCTCACACCCACCCCACGACACTCTCCCCTTTGAGAGATGCCGTCACAAGGTCATGCAGATAGCTCCGCGAAGAGCAGCCATTGAGGCGTCCAGGACCCGACCAGACCAAGTGCCCAGTATCCACTATAACCACAGCCATCCATGGAGTGGCTGCAGTTTGCCACAGGTCATGACTTGCCACTGAAGGCGATGCCCACAACCTGGCTGCTGATGATGTTTAGGAGGCGTGCTGTAGATGTGACCAATCCTGATACGATATTAGGCAACACATCCATACTGAAAACATACAACACAAAACTAAGCAACAAACCATGCACATTCTTTCAACATGCGCGTGTACAAATTATGACCAGGATGGGCGCAAATGGTCGCATCAAGGTGCGGGCCAGCGCGGCTGGCATGTGAGGGATGGATTGGGCACGGGTCTACGAGGCGTGGTGGTCTGTTTTGACGGTTCGGGCAGGATATACAATGCATTCGTTGGAGTAGTGGCTGTCGTTCCTCGTTGTGATGTGTTGCAAAATAGTATGGCAAAGGCTAAGTTGATGGCTGGGTCACGTTATGTATGCATGCGTGTGGGTAGCAGAGTACGATGATGTGTGCAGGCATGTGCAGATAAGTTTGTGTGTGTGTGGTTTTGTGTGTCTGTGTTGGTGTCATTTTCTACAGAATGCCGCATATCTCATAGGTGTATGTTCGGTCAATAGCCTGCAGTAGTGCGCCGACGCTTGTTGCTGCCCTGGCGAGTGTTACGTTTATGTGATGTCATAGCATCGTTGTCACAGCAATCATCTTGCCTTTGTGCTTGTAGTGCTGCGTTTGTCAGCGATTTGAGTTCTTTGAGCTTTCACCAGTTTGCCACTTGAGACAACACTGCAACAAACACAGGATCCTACAACCGCACTACAACAACAGCCTTGTTGTAGCCTTGTTGTAGCCCTGTTGTGCAACAGGTTGTAGACGTGTTGTAGCCTGTGTGTTGTATTTTTTTGTAGTAAAGTGGGAATTGTAGTGCGGTTGTAACTACACAGTTGTAGTGTAGTTGTAGTGTGGTTGTAGTTGTCAATCACCAGCTACAAAAATGGTTGTAGTTGTGAGGTTGTAGACAGGTTGTAGCCTGTGTGTTGTAATTTTTTGTAGTAAAGTGGGAATTGTAGTTGTGTTGTAACAACCCAGTTGTAGTGTAGTTGTAGTCAAGTACCAGCTACAAAAATGGTTGTAGTTATGAGTGTTGTGCCTTGTATAGCCCATACATGCTGCCATAACCTTGCACAGTCTGTCAGCAACAACAACAACAAGTGCATACAACCACAATGCTGCAGGACTGCAGCACACCATAATGAGCCGCTGCCAAACCAAGATATCTCAGCCGTGCGTGCAGTTATGAAAGGCGTCTGAATAGCCTGATATAAATACTGAATTAGTCCCAACATGCTGACATGCAACCCAGCCAAGTCACCAAGGACCAACAGCACTTGCTCACTCCCAGATTGGCAGCATGCATGCTTGCACACAATCATGCCACGCCACACATGACCACTTCATCGGCTCCATCACACATCCCTGCACATTATAATCAGTGTACTTCGGGTTTGGCTGGGTCTGCCTGCTGCTCAGTCGCGGAGCACCTGGCTGCTCTGGCAGCTTTGGAGGGGCCACCACACGTGCCCGCTTGGCAGTTGCCTTCTGCTTTTTCTTCTGCTGCTGCCTCTTCATTGGTCCACAGCCACCTGCTGCTGCTGCCTGCCCTGCAGCGCGCATGGATGTGAGCGCACCAGCTGCTTCTACCTCGTCATCCTCGTCATCGTCATCGCTGAAGTCATCGTCATCTGTGTCCTCATCAGCCTGGTAATGCAGGGTCAGTAAGCAGGCAGGACAATAGAATATGCTCAAGACATTGTGTGCCTGCACACTGCGTGCTCTGTTGTTCCTCTGAGGTTGCAGATTTTGCCATGGATGATGCCACAGCTGCAGATACTGTGCGGCCGCAGGATCTGCCATGGGCAGATACAAAAGATATATGTGGGCACCATGAATGCAAGCTGCAATAAAGGGAAATGCTGCAGCATACTGTATTTGACCTGCTATGAATTGCGGTTAAGTTTTGCTGTGCTAACAGTGTGCATGATGGGTTGTGCATCATCAAGCGTGCTGCAACATCACAAGAGCCAGCCATGTCTGCAGCCATTCTAGGTTGGTAGCAGATGTGCTTATGCCACACCGGCTGCAGATCATCCTTACATTGTGACCATGGCATTGTGCACTCACCGTATTGCTGTCAAGAGCTGTGTGCCTGCTGCCACGACGACCGCCGGCACCACTGCATCCACGGCTGGCATCCTGCGCGTTGCTTGTGTTGCCACGACCTGCAGTTGCTGCACTGCTGCCTTGGCTGGCACCAGCAGCTGCAATCAGCCGTGCGTCTGCCCTCTGCTTCTTGGCTGCCTCCACCTGCGCTGCGCCGCGTTCAGCCGGGTGAGCCGCGTGCAAGCGTAGTTGCCGCCTGAAAATTTTTGAGGGTACGCATCCACAGACAGGAGTGCAAAAGGAGGAACAAGCAAGATGGCAGGTGTGAATAGCAACCCTTCAGCAAATACATACACATGAACAGGTGAGCAGGCTGTGCATTGATGTGTTCCTGGTGCTGCAGTCTGCGCTACCAAAGCCAGCCTGCATAAAAGCAACGACGGCAGATTCCGCACCATGCTGTGGCTGAGTTGGCACTCATGTGTTGAGCACCTCCTGCACCAGCTCCTGTGGCACTGAGGATTTTCATCAGCACCTTCTTCTCAATGTCCTTGAAGGCACGGTTCTTGACCTTGTGGAATTCTGTAGCAAACAGCACATGTTGCAACATCATACTTACACGGGTTATACGGCACAGAACAGCAAGCTGATCACTGCTGCTGTGTTGGCACATTGCGCGCACCTGGGTTCGCGCGCACTGGATCAGTGCGCAGGAGTTGATGCTGCTGCTACCCTTGAGTAGCGTCAAAGGAATTAGCTTGGACAGCATAACGCATAAGCCTGCTCACGCGACTTGCCCCTGCCCCGACCAACAGGGCTAGGTGCCGCATCCAAAGCACTGCTGACACCTGCCTGCTTCCTGCGCTCCTCGCTCTTGGCACGCTTAATGTGGCTGTAGCTCATGCTGGCTCCTGCGCTGCTGCTTGTGCGCAAACGTGCCCCAGCCCCACTGCTGCTGCCAGAGATGCCCCCCTCCCCGACACAGCCGAACTCGGCAGTGTTGCAGGCAGCAGCTGACGAGATCACAGGCTCCCAAAGGCACCAGTTGCTGCTGCTGGTGCTGGCAGCTGATGTGCCTTGAAGAACGCCGTCCTGCAGAGGCATCATGAGCACACCGACGTTCCTGCTTTCCGGGTATTGATGCGCCTTCCCCACCACTGCGTTCGCGCTGATGAGCTGGTACTCCGTGGCGTCGTCTGGAACGTCCTTTATCTTTTCATAGTACAGCAGTAGCCTCGACTTGTAAGGAACATCAAACTGATCGCAAATGTTACGCATCAGCGATTCTTCGTCATCCTGAGCGTACACCTCAACCTCTTGTGGCTGCTCTTCACACAACTGCAGCTGCTGCTCTCCTACCAAACAGGACACCAGCAACCTGAAAGCGTGCATAGTAGCCGAATCTTTGGGTAAAGCACGATTTGGCGAGCGATCTGGCGCGATCCAGCTACATCCACGAGGAAGTCTGTGCTTTTTGAAGCCACTGGGGTGCAGGGTACAGATCGGTCTCGGTGCTGGTGGATACAGCACGCTGCTGCTGCGATTGACACCGAGATCTGACATCTTTGTTTGCAAAATGCTGCTGTGGACAATGCACCGGCGCAATGGCCAAAGCGAGGCCGCGAGCAGCATGTTGCCGTTCTTGTGACTATTCTGCTGGCAGTGGCAGTGCTCTCGCCCGGTACAAAGGGGATGGCAGTATCCAAAACCCAAGCGCAGATGCAACAGCGAGTTGCCCGCCTGCGAGCTGCAGCCTGTCACCGAAGCAGCAGACAAGCAGCAGCAGCAGCAGGCTGCTGGTTTGGCTGACCCAAGCTTGAAGCAACGCCATACAGATTATCAAACATCTAACCGTGAGGAGCAGCAGCAGCAACAGCACCAGATTTTCAAACATCTAACCATGAGGAGCAGCAGCAGCAACACCACCACGTGGATCAGCAGCTGGATGGGGCAGGAGACCACCACGACGACAAATCTTGTGCGTCCAATCTCGATCCTGCCGCAATCAGCGACGACGGCAGCGCGCACCCTTACCAGCAGGTTGCTGACGACATCTTGGCAGCTGCAGCGGCAGCTGGCTGTCCCCTTGAGGCTGACCGTGTTTGGGACTTTGTTGAGGAGACCAGCGCAGCAGCAGGTGCGGGCCTTAGTGCAGTGTGCACCTGGGCAGTGCTACTACTCAGTGCAGTGTGTCCAGCAACCACGTGCTGTGCACAGCAAGCTCCATCTGTTGACCCTGTCCCTGTCCCCGCTGTTCTGCATGATACTGAGCTGCAGACTGGTTCCCTGGTGATCTGGGATCTGATAACGCAGCTGTGGCAACTGTGTTGTTGTACAAGTATGCTGATGTCAGGGGGTGCAAGTTGCTGCACTCAACCATGTATCTGCGGGCAACGCAAAGAAATCTTACTTTGTGCTTGTCAAGTACAGAGAGGGCACACCACCTGCTGTGGAGGTTACCTACATGGCAAATGTGTTGTTTTTTGTCAAGTTGTCTGCTCATAGATCTGTGATTTGCTGTATGCGAGCTGCACCGCGTGCAGCAGCAAGCTGCAGCTGTTGGCGTATTGTGGCATACTGCATCGTTTGATGAGCCAACACATGCAAGCTATGTTGTGTGCTTCCAGGCCCACGAACTGCAACATCAGCATGTGGCAGCACTAGTGCCTGGTGGAACAAATGCATGTTTCATACTGTACAACATGTCGTGAGCTGACAGGGCTTACTGACTTGCATCACCAGCCAGCATGGGCTGGCAAACAACCAACCTGGCTTGAAGGGCTGGCTGCCCGATCCCTTTAGGGATTTGCCCTGTTCGATTCAGGGTCAAGCCTTCTGTCATGGCGCCACATGTGTTTGTGCAGTGTTTCAAGCATGGTGCATGTAACTTCACAGCATGTGACGTTCTGGTGTGCAGCATGGTTTGCATAATGTATGTTGTGGATGCACCGGCGCAGCTGCCCTGCAGCTGTCCAGTTTGGAAGTGCAGTTTGTGCAAGCATTGGACGGAAAGCAGCAGGCAGCAAGGGTGTGTGCAGCGCTGGCTTTGCCTCATGGGGTCGACAGTGCTGCAGCAGCTTGCTACAGCTTGCAAAGCTGGCTTTGCTTGCATGCACTTGTCAGGATGAGAGAGACCCTGTTTGTCTTGCGCTTGATCGAGTGTTCTTTTTCATGCATTTGTTGGGTTCATGATGCATGCTGGACCAGTCTGCAGGAGTCAAGCAACTGCTCTTATCATTCAGATAGAGTTGACAGCTGCAGACATGACCCATGGTGATGTGTCTTCTTACATGCACCGTGTGCATTTGCTGCATTGAAATGTGTAATACATGTGTTCCTGCAACCCTTGTTGTGTGATCACACATACGAGTTGCTGCAGACGGTCGTTGCTGTGTCAAATGAATTAGGTCACACTCCGCGCCTGATCACGTATCCAAAAAATAGACCCAAAAGCTTTGCTCATCGTGTGCACAGATTTGAAAGGTCGTGCATAAGTCCGGCAACCACGACTAGTCGCACGACTGCAGTACACAAGATGCATCGTGGCCATTTTGCAAAGGCTGCACTACAATGCATTAAACATCAATATATACAAGATGGATGCAGTTATCCGCGCAAGAACGCTGCTTCTTACAACGTTTCAGGCCTGAACACATTGCGAATTACAACAAGGTTGTAAGGTCTTACAACCTCTGCCTACAACACGAGCTACAACATGTGTTGTAGACTGATTGTAAGCAGGTTGTAGGGATCATGCTTTCCCACAGTGCAAGGTTGCCTATGGACCTTTTGGAATTTGCGCATAAATGCAGCTTTCACATAAGCCCTGTACCCACAGGGCTGTAGTGAAAGCGTTGTTGTCGCTAGGCTGCGTGTTACATTGCAAAAATCCTGCAGGATTTGATGCATGTGTTATGTGACATTGTCGCATCATCATCATCATCATCATCATATTACCCATTCAAGCCATAGCATCAGCGCCATCGGCCCCGCGCCCCACCGGGGCGGAAAGAGGAGGGAGCACTGCTCCAGAATGTTTGCATGCATTGCGCACATCCCAAGACTTGACAAGAAAAGCAGCAATACACGGTGACACCATCAGACATCTTCCAGAACTGCCCCAAATATCATCAGATACAAAACGCAACACCTTGATTGACGAATCAGCCATGGACAAAACGCTGCGCAACTTTTCAGCGCAACCAGGCAGGGATCTGATCTCAGCAAACATATCATCCCTCTGAGCAGAAGTAGCAGGGCAATCAAACATGAAGTGTGACAAAGACTCAACTTCTGCACCACAACAAGGACATCCTGAAGTGGAGTTAGCTCTGCGACCGCCAAACTGACTAGTACGCTCATGTACACACAGACAACCCATACGAACACGCAACAGCAATTCAATACCACGTGGAATTGCCACTGAACGCAAGTACGGCCTAGGCCTCCTGAAACCCATAGCATCAACATGAGAGGGATGCACATGAGCCACATACCGACTCAGAGTGGAGTGTTCCAACGTTTCACATGCAATCCTTTCAGCATGTAGTGTCTTGACCTGCTTGTTGACATGGCTCTTGCACGCACTGGCTCTGCCTTCCGCGGTCACAACATTCACACCATACTTGCACAGCAGGCTCTGCACATACTTGTGCCACGGTGTCACCGCCACAGCACCACTAGGACGCCTCCACTCAGCTGTAAACACTTGATTTGGCAGCCGAACGCCCTGCATACGCTGAATCCTGTAGTAGTACTCCAAAGCCCTCTGATGAAGCCACATATGCAACGGTTTCACACCCCATTCTGCCAAGAGAGCTGAAGAGCATGGGCGCTCCTTGCTACAGCGCATTGCGCATTTGATGATGTCTGTCTGCACTTTGTCAATCAGCTGCAGTTGCCTAGCTGTGGACGGAAACCAAACCTCACTGCCATATTCGACAATGGGACGGACACACGTCAGCAACAGTATGCGTTTAACCTCCACACTGATGCTGCGGCTCTTCCAAATTGGCATGAGCGCACCCTTCACACGTTGCACCTTAGCCAGCATCTTCTCAAAATGTGTGGTCCATGTACAGGTATTGTTGAACCACAGGCCAAGATAGCAGTACTCCGATACAACAGGCACAGGGACATTGTTCCAAACAATGCCGGAGTCGACCAGCTGGCTGGTCTGTCTTGCTGGCAGCACATGCATGACGGCAGACTTCAAGCTGTGGAGCTTGAAGCGCCACTGGCAACTGTAATTGTAAACAGTTGCAGCAACAGCCTGAACTTCAGACAGAGACCCGCAGACAGCAACAAAGTCATCAGCCTGCATGGCTGCCACAACTTGAACATTGTCGCATAACACATTGGTTGCATCTATACAGGCTGCTGGCCTGTGCATGCAAGTCATCGCTTCTCTCGTTGTCAGCATCTTTGTAAGCCTTGCGCTTAAATCCCGCCCCCCACCCTCTCTGCCGCTGCCTGACTGATGCAAATTGCATTAGTACATGGGGCAGTATGCCATCAGATTTATGCCTGGTTGCGCTGCAAAGTTGCGCGGCGTTTTGTCAATGGCTGATTCGTCAATCAGGGGTTTGTATCTGTTGATATTTAGGGCAGTTTTGGAAGCTGTCGGATGGTGTCGCGGTGCATTGCTGCTTTTCTTGTCAAGTCTTGGGATGCGCGCAATGCATGCACACATTCTGGAGCAGTGCTTCCTCCTCTTTCCGCCCCGGTGGGGCGCGGGGCCGATGGCGCCGATGCTATGGCTTGCATGGGTAGTATGATGATGGTGGGGCAGTATGCCGCCGCTAGACGGCAGCAGCTCCGGCCATTGCTGCCCACGTCCGGGTGGACGCATGACTTTGTGCAGCAAGTGCAGCAGTGTATGCTGGACTCCATGGCGTCTGACGTGGATCCCTCGTCGCAAGTGACGTATGACGCGGGAGTGCAGCGGTTACAGCGTTACTGCCTCATAGCGGGTCAGAGCATGCAGCCGCTCTCAGCAGCTGTGGCGGAGTTTATTGCTTGCATGGTGGCAGCCAACTTTAAGCTGTCGACCATAGCAGTCACCATGGCGAGTCTGCGCCGGTGGGCACGGCAGGGTGGCAGTGTGGGGAGGAGTTGGATACGCAGGAGGTTCAGCAGGCGCTGAAGGTTGCGCGCAGGCTGGCTGTGCGTGACCAGCAGCAAAGCTGCCGCTGTCCGCGAAAGACTTGGTGGATGGTTTGGGGGTGTTGAGCGGCACCAACAGCAGCAGCCGCAGCAGCAGCAGCAGCAGCAGCAGCAGGTTTGTTGCGGTGCGGGATGCCGCTATGTTTGTGGTTGGCTGGGGGGTCTGCTGCGTAGCTCGGAGATTGTGGGCTTGGACTGGGAGGACGTGCATTTCACCAGCGGGGGGAAATCATGCTGTGCTTGCCGAAATCCAAGACTGCTCCAGGCGCTGGTGCATGGGTGTTTCTGGGCTCGGGGTTAGAGGGCAGCATCTGCCCAGCCGTGATGCTCCGGGCGTTGCAGCAGCTGGCAGGTGGTGACGCCGCGCTGGGTCCGGTGTTCACATCGTTCCAAACCTCCCGGTCGCGTCTCCGCAAAAAACACGGTGGGTCCGCGCTTGAAGAAGGCGTTGGTGCTGGCTGGTGTTCCAGCAGCTGGCATGTATGCGGCGCATTCTCTGCGCCGAGGCGGTGCTACGCACGCCGCCAACGTGGGTGTGCACACCAGACTCATTCAAGTCATGAGGCGGTGGAAGTCTGACGCTGTCCGTGCATACCTGCACACCAGCCCTCAGCAGTTGTTCGTTGCGTCCACCAGCATGCTGCAGCGGCGGCGGCGGTGAGTGTGGCTTGGGGAGCGTGGGGGTTTGACGGTAGTGGGCATGTTGCAAGTAAGAAGATGGATTGTGCGTGTAAGGGGGTTCAGGTCAGCATGTGGAGTGCCGTTAGCGCCTAGTGGTGGCCGGGTGTCAGTGCATGCATGCAATATCAGTGATCAGTGGCTAGGCATATGGACTGGTGCTGAGCTTATTGTAGCAATATGGGTGTTGCATTGCTGCATCGTGCCTTGTGACATGTCCGTCTTTGTATATTAATGCATATGTGCGTAGTGACATGCATGAGGGTCAGTGTTAGGGTATATGTACGGAAGGTGCTGTTACAACTCATCTGGTGGTATAGGGCCCACGAGGTTCGGATCGCGAATCAAGGGCTCGTATCAGCAGTGTGGGTTGGTTGGTACAGTGGCATATGGAAGTACGTATTATTATATCATATAGAGGATCAAGGCATTACTAATTGTCATTATCCAGGTCAGCAGGTACTGTCAACGGTGGAAGGTCCAAGACTTGGAAGATCAAGGCTGACGAACCTGACCGAGACTCTGAAGAGGGAAGACAGTACAGAAAGTTACTGTGTAGCTGGGAGGAAGTGGAAGGGTCATAGGAGTGAAGCTGAAATGGACTAGTAGTGATAACGCAGTGGCAATTAACATGCTGTAACAAACATCAAGTATTCCCCGAGCGACAATGTTGCATTGTGATGCCACCTGAGCCATGCTGACATCCATATTTGTTTCTCGGTTGTTTGAGGAGCATGCTGCCCCCACAGAGGAGGGCCACAACCCCCATCCTGGTTTGTTGCGTGGTTCACCGTGCCACCTATGCTGCTACCAGATGTTGTGCCCTTTTGCATGGATTCACCGCTAGGCTATGTTGTATGTTGGCTGCTTGTGTGTGCATGCTCTGCCTCCCTTTCCCCCATTTGGTTGTGGAGAGACATTTTGGACCCCATGAGCCTTGTTTGGCTCCTTTCTGAGTTCTGAGCTCTCTGAGCTTGTTGAGGTTCCGGCTTCTTTCGGTTGATGGTCTTCTTTTGAGTTTTGTGGACCCCATGAGCCTTGTTTGGCTCCTTTGCGGGTGGGCCAGTGGCCCTACTTTGGTAATTCGGTAATTCGGTATTTGGTATTTGGTGAAGTAAATCAGGTACCATGGGCTGACCAAGCAATCGTGAATTTACTCCATCAAAATGTTTCATTGAGAGGATGGGGCAACCTGTTCTGACACCCACCCTACAGCTCTTTTGTTGCAAAAATGCTGTCACAAGGCCATGATGATAGCTCCATAAGGAACAGCCTCGAAAGGCATCCAGGACCCAGCCGTGTGCCCATTATCCACTACAGCCACAGCCGTCCATGGATCAGCTGTAGTTGACAGCAGGCTGGGAGTTGCCGCTGTGGGCGAGGCTCCCCGCCTGATTACACCCAAACGGCCGCAAAGCTATAAGTGCCGGTGCACGTGTCGGCAGACATGTTTCTGCATTTCTCCCTTGTATTCTATTATGGTGGTGACCAGTGCACCAAGCACTGTTTAGAGTGCTGGAAAAAATCAAGAAAGCCATATTGCTTGGCAACAGCATTGTCTGGTCTACATCCATATATATCCATACATTTATATATCCATATATTTAGATATCCATATATCCATTTATATATCCATATATCTGTATATATATATATATATCCATACATAATATTTTTCACAACAGAAGTAGGCTTGCCCCGTCCGCAGAGAGATCATACCGTACTGCTCCTAATGTTTTCCGCTAATATATTTTGCCGGATGCCGGCAGGTTTTTTGGAATATATTATGTTTGCCGGGAGGCCGACATGGCTTTTATTTGGCAAATCATAACGTTTTGCCGGCACTGGAATGACGAATAAGAATATTGTTGCCGAGGCGCTGCTGCATCCCAGGCGCGCTGCATGGAAGCCCTTTATGAGGGCCAACTTGCAGCGCACCTTGCCTGGCCTTGGGGAAGCAGTGCTGGTGCAGCAGTCCAAGGTGCCGCTGCAGACGGCAGTGAGGCAGAACAGGTTACAGCAGCGGCATGCAGCATATGTGGAGGCCTTCCAGCGGGTTGGCATCCACAGGCATGTGGCGCATGACACCATGAGCAGCCAGCAGATACAACTAGAACTGCTGGTGGGCAACCACAGTGTGGGCAGCTGCACTGATGGTGCCATGATGTCAGCAGTGGGCAGCCTGCCTGCGGACATGCCTAAGAGTGCAGGCACAACACTGGTCAGGTGCAGCAGCAGTTGACAGGCCAGCCAGCACAAGATGGTATTGTGATACCGCCTGCATGGTGGCACACACTGCAGCATGGCACTGCCAGTGTGTGGCAGGTAGATCCACAGCAGCAGTTTGTGCAGCACACAGAGTCAGGAGAAGTGAAGATGTACAAGGTGTCGCAGGAAGGCAGCTTGAAGGAGACAGATGCAGCTCCAATGGACACCGAGGACCTGCAGTGGGTGCCTTGCTGCGTTGTCGATACGGCACCAGTGCTACACCCTACCTTCTTGCTTGAGCAGCAGCAGCAGCAACAGCAGCAGCAGCAACGTGAACAACAGCAGCAGCAACGGCGGCAGCAGCAGCAGTAGCAGGGGCATCAGCAACAGCCACAGCAGCGCCAGCAGCAACAGCAGCAGCAGCAGCAGCAAGGGCAACAGCAGCAACACCAGCAGCAGCAGCAGCAGCAGCAGCAGCAGCCCAAGAAGCCATCCTTCTTCTTGGTTGGTGCCTGGTCTGACATAAACGTTGACCCTAGTGTGTGGGGCCTGGGATTCGCTGTTGGTGTGCTGCAGTTTAAGCCAAAGGTGGCAACGCCGCGGTTGCTGCAGCACCATTGCAATCAGCACCACTGGGAGGGATGGGCGCCTGGCATCGGCATGTGACCAAGGCTGTGGCGTAACCGCCTGGGTGCAGAGGCGCCGCAAGGTGGTTTGCAGGAGATGGAAGCATCTCTAAAGCAAACGTTTGAGCAGATGCAGCAAGGCAGTGCACCAGGTAACAGCCAGGGAGCCGGCAGCAGCAGTCACATGTTTAGTGGCAGTGGCAGCAGCAGGATGCTGCCCCAGTGGCAGCAGGCACTGCACGGTGCCAAGCACGTGGAGGACGCAGTGCGCGTCCACATTGAGAGCGCTTACCCATACATTCCCATACCGCCCAAAATCTTCAGCAACGCCATCAGCTGGCATTACGGCAAGCAAACAGGGGACAGCACCAAGCAGTCCCAGCAGATGGTGGTGCTGACGCTCACAGATTCTTCCCTGCGCAGCGCGCTGTTTGCAGTGTCCAAGCAGCTGAAGGAGGTCCACGGCCTCACCTTCACGGTGGAGTGGACCCTGGAGGAGAAGCAGGCGCGCCGGCAGATCGAGGCCTCACCGGCGTTCCAGCGTGCCATGAAAAAAGCCAATGCAGAAGGAAAGAAAGCTGTCTGGGACTTTGGCACCTGCACCTTCGGCCGCCGCATGGCAGACAGCACGATCTGGGACCTGGCACACATCAAGAAGCTCGGTGAGGAGCAGCAGCAGCTGCAGGCTGCGTAGAGGGGCGGGAGCCAGCGGGAGTGTGGGGGTGTGGTGGGCGGTGTTTCTCAGAGTGCGGTTGAGGGTGATGATGCTGAGTGTCTAGCCTTTTCCAGTGGTGACGAGGATGATTATCGAGACAACGTGCGGCGGCTGACAGCACGCGGGACTGCGCGCTCTTCGTGTGAATGTCCATTTAATGTGTGCTTTTGGAATGCTGATGTGCTCAGTGCGGGTAAGCTCGCTGAGGTTTCTAAGCGCTGCAACAACTTCTGGATGTTTGATCTGGTACTAATGGTTGAAGTGGGACGAGAGGAGCTGCCTGAGGTTTTCCCTGGCTTTCAGTGTGTTGCGGGACAGCCCCGAGTGAACCGCTCTGAGCGGGGCGCTGGTAAGGGCCAAGGTATGGTTGCTCTGGTCCGGCATAAGTGGGCACAGCGATGCTCTGTAGTGAAGAAGGCTGACTATGTGATGTGGTTGCGTTTTGATCTGCCTGGGCGTGTCTCTTTCTTTGTGGCGTGTGTGTACATACCCCCCGTAGACTCTGTTGAGTGGAAGCAACTGGGTGCAGGGTCATGGCAGGAGGTTTTCAGCGACATGCAGGCGGATGTGGCGGCATTCCAGGCGCTTGGCGAGGTGTGCCTTTTTGGTGATTTTAATGCGCACACGGCCACGGCAGATGATACTGGCAGTGCTGCTGAGCAAGTGCTCGATTCAATGGGCGTTCTGGCAGGGCAGGTGGCACCTGTGGCGGTGCCTGCCAGGAAAAATTCTGATGCACGCTCTGTGTGCCACTTTGGACAGCAGCTTTTGGCGTTGTGTGCAGCTACCAACAGCGTGATACTAAATGGCAGGACAGATGGGGACCTCTCCGGGGCTGCAACTTTTGTTTCGCGCAGGCCAGCGGTGACAGGTGGCGGCATTAGCAGTAACCACAGCAGCAGCAGCAACAAGAAGAGCAAACAACATGCAGTTGCTAGTACGAGTGTGCTTGACTATGGTATAGTGTCGCGATCGCTTTTGTCTCGTGTGGCCAATTTTGCGGTTGTTCCCTCGTCAGGTCTGTCGGATCACAACATGTTGGTGTGTGCTTTGAGTGTCCCAGAACCTCCAGTTGAGGAGCTTCAGCCCTTTGCAAGCATGCCACCTGTGCGGTGCATCAGATGGGACCCCAGCAAAAGGTCGCGTTATGTTGCTGCGCTCAAGACGCATGACTGTGTTTTGGCCAGGGAAGCCGCTCTACAACAAGTGCGTGGGTGTCATGTGTCTCCTAGTCAGGCGTCTGCAGCGTGTGAGGCGTGGTGTGATGCGATTAGGAATGTGGCTGAACCTATCTTTGGTGTCAGCGGGGTGGACAGTGTGTGCGGGCTGGGGATGGTCGAGCAGCCAAACGTTGGTTTCCGCATTGCAAGCAAGAGTGGGCAGCACTACGTGTTGCAGTGCGCAACCATAACTCGCATGCAGCGGCAGCAGCACGCAAGGTGTTTAATGCAGCTAAGCGCCGCGCCAAGAGGCATTGTGAGAAGCAGTGGCAGGCACGTCTTTTGGATGATTTACGATACAACCCGAGGCGGTTTTGGACTGCTTACAAGGGTCGAAAGATGTCGTGTATGCTTCAGGATATGGGTGCTGTTGATAGGCACTGGCGTGCGTTGTATGGGTCCCCTGGACAACACAGCTTACCTGAGGAGGGAGCGTCGGTTGCTTCTTTCATGTCGAAGCTGCTCTCTGAGTGCCAGGACGGGCCAGCTGTTGCAGCTGCAGCTCATCTGAATGAGCCTTTTGCTGCCGACGAGGTGGAATCAGTGTTGTTGCGGATGCATAACGGTCGTATGCCTGGTCCTGATGGACTGCGGGGCGAGCTCTTCAAGGGAGCTTATGAAGCCTATGTCACCAGCGAAGGGTATCAGAAGCATGTGTATCTATTACATGAGGATTTGAGTGAGTTGTTCTCGGCAGTGTATAAGTGTGGCCAGGTGCCGGGCGTTTGGTGTTCTGCGTACCTGTCAGCTGTGTTCAAAAAAGGCGACCCTAGTGTACTGGATAACTATCGCGGCATTGCTGTCGGCTCTGTGATGGGCAAAATGTTCAGCATGCTGATTGAGAAGAGGCTTTCAGCTTATTGTGAACAGCATGGGTTCCGAGCCTGGGGTCAGGCAGGCTTTAGGGAGAGGCATAGGACGTGTGACCATGTGTTTGTGTTGAAGCACCTTGTGGATCGTAGCCGCTTACGCGGCCACCAGCTGTTTGCTTGCTTTGTCGACTTCAAGAAGGCGTATGACTTGGTGCGGCGTGATCTTCTCATGCGATGCTTAGCAGACATTGGTCTGCGTGGCAACATATTGACAGCGATTGTATCTATGTACTGGAATGCACCTATGGTCACAAAGATGGCTGGCAATGTCGGACAGCCCTTTGACAGTACCCGTGGAGTAAAGCAAGGGGACCCCCTCTCCCCATTGCTTTTTGGCATTTTCATTGATCGAGTCGAGCAGTGGCTCAGCGACCGTTGTGGGGCATGTGGTACTGCTCTAGGCAACAGGATGGTGAGGCTCTTGCTGTATGCTGATGATTTGGTACTGCTGGCAGAAACGTCTCACAAACTGCAGCAGTTATTGGATGCTTTGCAGTCCTTCTGTAGCGAGTATGATATGCAGGTGAATGTGGGCAAAACAGAGATAGTGGTGTTTGGCAAGCGCAAGTATACCGGTGCAGCAGTATGGCAGTACCAGGGGCAACAGGTGCCTGTGTCAGATCAGTTCAAATACCTGGGTGTTCAGTTTCATGCCACCCGAGGTGTGTCTGCTTGCACGGAGGCTCTAGCAGCTGCAGGCAGCAGGGCAATGTGGGCAATGTTGGCTCGGTGCAAGGAGCATGGCGTCAGCAACCTGTCAATGCAAGTGCAATTGTTCAACACGCTGGTGTCCCCCATTTTATGCTACTGCTCAGAGGTCTGGGGTCCAGCTCTGCTGAGACAACCTGGATCTGGTGCTGCTTTGGTCGGCAAGTTGCAGGACAATGTGATTAGCAGAGTCCAGTATCTTTTTCTGCGCACTATTGCAGGTCGTGTCCGCAAATCAACTTGCCGCATGCTTTTATCGAGGGAGTTTGGTGCCCAACCTTTGATGTGCACTTGGTTGCGTGCAGCTTTAGCTATGTGGAACAGGGCTGTGGAATTGGGTGATGCTTCCTTGTTGGGGCGCGCAATGCGTGAGAATTTGCGGTTGTCTCAGACGTCGAGCAGTAATAGTTTATGGTGCAGGCAGTTACAGCGTGTGTTGTCTTATACACATGATCATTCCCGGCAGTTGACAACGGTTATGCCGCGGCTGCAAAGCTTTGTGGATGTGGATGCCAAAGTAGTATTAAGTGCATTTGAGGGGTGTTTGTATCAGCAGTGGCAGGGATGCTCGCAGAATCCACGTGATGCCGTCACCGGGGCTGGAATTTACAGTACATATGAACGATGGTTTGCTGCTTGCTCGGGTGATAACTTGCAGTCTGTGCGTCCTGAGTCTTGGTGCCCCCAATATGTCTTGCAGACCGCTGGGCTCAATAGGGAGCATGTTGGTTCTCTGGCTCGTTTTCGACTTGGTGCCCATGATCTGCGTGTATGCACTGGTAGGTGGCACCGTCCGCCTTTGGTGCGGTCTGATCGGACATGCCAACGCCCTGGATGCCACTTGGGTCAGGTCGAGGACGAGTTTCACATGGTTTTTGAGTGTCCTTTGTACGCGCCAGTTCGCGAGCGTTTTGCTTGCCTTTTTGAACCATTTGGAGGTTTGTCGCATACGTGGGGTAGTATAGCCTCTTGTCAGCCAGGTGGTTCGCATATGATGACCTTTATGCGGCAACAACCTGCTCTTGTGGCTGCCTTCGTGCATTGTTGCTATTTGGTGCGCTGCCACCCGGAGGCGGACCCTGAGTCCTTCTTGTCTTCGGTTTCTGTCGCTCAAGCGATCGATGCAGCGGACGAATTTTTCTCTGCTGACTCTTCTGTTTGTTCTGATGACGATGATTTATTCTATGAGGTCTCCCCCCCCAATGAGCCTCTCGTTGGCTCCTGAATGGGGTTCCCACTCCTTGTTGGGTGGAGCATGTAATGTAATGTAATGTAATGTATTAGTGATGCAGCCCTCATGGCAGCATATCATGCGTCGTGGATGGATCCTTCCAGCCAACGAGAGCTACCCAGGCCGCGTGCAGCAGCAGCGGCAGCAGCAGCAGCTGTCACTGTGCAGCGGCAGCAACAACAGGCACACCAGCAGCAGATCAGCAGCCCAGCGCATAATGATCTTCTGGACCCTGTGACGCAGCACATGGGTAGGGCAGATGGCAGCAGCTACAAGTGGGTAGCAGCGTACAAACGCGCAGGGCACAAGCAGCTGCCACGGCAGTTGAGAGAGTTTGGTTGGCGGCTGCTGCATGCTGGAGTGAAGGTGGGCGCACGTCGCATGCTGTCAGCAGGCAGGCAGGCGGCACGCCAGTTTGTATGCCCAGCGCAGCAGTGTCAGCAGGCAGCACAACTTGAGACACTCTCTCACTTGTTCGTGTAGTGTCCAGTGGCAGCAGCAGTGTGGCAGTGGTTCGTGCAGCTGTGGCAGCAAGTGCAGCCGTGAAGCTGTCATTCCCATCAGCAGCAAGCTGCTGCTGCTGGATGACTTTAGCAGCTGGGTGCCACCGCAGGATAAGCAGTTGTTGTGGACGTATCTGCGCCTACTGCTGCTGGATTCCATTTGGGTGGTGCGCAGCAGCAGTTGCAGCAATGGGGGAGCTACCAACAGCAATGCGGATGGCAGCGGCAGCAGTGCGGCAGCAGCTACATCAGTGCAGGGCAGCAGCAGCGCATCATACACAGCTAAGGCTGTAGCATGCAGATTTCGCTCGGAGCTGCAGCAGCAGCTGCAGCGAGAGTGGCATAGAGTTGCAGTAGACATACGGGTAGGATCAGGTATCCCACTGTCGTGGTTGGGGGGGCGGTCGCCTGTCATCAGCGATGCGGACTTCCAGCGCAAGTGGCGGGGGTTATACAGGCGATCGCGCTGGGGCTATGACGGGCATTTGTTAGCAAAGGTCAGCACAGCTGACTTGTGAGGGGTGTGTAGGTATGGAAGGATGATACGGCGTTAATAGGTGGGTGGTCTCTTGCGTTGCACAGTTTAAGTGTGGTGTATGAATATGCATGGGGCCCCTGATGCCAAGGTGAGGCCGGGGCAATTTGTGAATGGTGAATTTGATACCCGTATGAGGTGCGGGGGTGTTTGCAAACTGCATCTGATCCTTCGACAGCAGTGTTGTTTTTGTTTTTTCTTGGCAAAGCAGTGTTACATTGGCTCGATTAAGCAAACTGCTGTGGTTATAGTGATACCCATGTACTGTGTGTATTTGTGTATATGTGTGTGTGCCTCTTTGTGACGGTGGGTGTGTTTTGGGTAGACACACACTGGACTTGTTGCTAGCATGATTGATTAGTTTGTGGTTAAGCAGCTTTGATGGTGCGATGTGCACCGATGGGGATTAAATGCAAGGCACAGCCAGACGTTGGGTGTCGCTGCCAAGTGATGCTCACAATTGGCTGCGGACTGCGGTTGATCTATGGACAGCTGTGGTCATAATTTTGCACACGTGCATGTTGATTTTTTTTATAATTTTTTTGGCAAAGTAGTGTTACATTGGCTCGACTAAGCAAACCGCAACCCTACTTCAAAAATTATCCAAGCGGGAATGGGGCAACCTGTTCTCACACCCACCCCACGACACTCTCCCCTTTGAGAGGTGCCGTCACAAGGTCATGCAGATAGCTCCGCGAAGAGCAGCCATTGAGGCATCCAGGACTCAACCTGACCGAGTGCCCAGTATCCATTATAACCACAGCCATCCATGGAGTGGCTGCGGTTTGCCACAGGTCATGACTTGCCACTGAAGGCGATGCCCACAACCTGGCTACTGATGACGTTTAGGAAGCGTGCTGTATATGTGACCAATCCTGATATGATATTAGGCAACACATCCATACTGAAAACATACAGCACAAAACTAAGCAACAAACCATGCACATTCTTTCAACATGCGTGTGTGCAAATTATGACCACAGCTGTCCATAGATGAACCGCAGTCCGCAGCCAATTTTGAGTATCAGTTTGCAGCGACACCCAACGTCTGGCTGTGCCTTGCATATACTCCCCATCGGTGCACATCGCACCATCAAAGCTGCTTAACCACAAATCAATCAACCATGCTAGCAACACGTCCAGTGTGTGTCTATCTGATACATACCCACCGTCACAAAGAGGCACACACACATACACAGATACACACAGTACATGGGTATCACTATAACCACAGCTGTCGAAGGATCAGATGCAGTTTGCAAACACCCCCACACCTCATTACGGGCATCAAAATTCACCCTTCCCATATTGCCCCGGCCCCACCTTGGCATCAGGGGCCCCATGCATATACTTACACCTCACTTAGACTGTGCAACGCAAGAGACCACCCACCTATTAACACCGTATCATCCTTCCATACCTACACACCCCTCACAGGTCAGCTGTGCAGACCTCTGCTAACAAACGCCCGTCATAGCCCCAGCGCGATCGCCTGTATAACCCCCGCCACTTGCGCTGGAAGTCCGCATCGCTGATGACAGGCGACCGCCCCCCAACCACGACAGTGGGATACCTGACCCTACCCGTATGTCTACTGCCATTCTATGCCACTCTCGCTGCAGCTGCTGCTGCAGCGCCGAACGCCTGCATGCCACAGCCTTAGCTGTGTATGATGCGCTGCTGCTGCCCTGCACTGATTTAGCTGCTGCCGCACTGCTGCCGCTGCCATCCGCATTGCTGTTGGTAGCTCCCCCATTGCTGCAACTGCTGCTGCGCACCACCCAAATGGACTCCAGCAGCAGTAGGCGCAGATACGTCCACAACAACTGCTTATCCTGCGGTGGTAGTGGACAGCACACGGACTGCGTTCGTGCCTGGCAGGGACATCGCAGACAATGTGCTGTTGCACCTGGAACAGATAGATTACCTAAGGTCAGCGCAGCAGCCAGGCTGCATTCTGTTTCTTGATTTCGAGAAAGCGTATGACAGGCTGGACAGGGATTGGCTGCAGCAGTGCATGACAGCCATGCAGTTCCCGCCAAGCATGCTTAGGTGGGTGCAGCTGCTGCTGGCAGGCACGCAGGGGCAAATTATGTTCAATGGCGGCCATCTCAGCAGGGCGTTTGACATACCATCTGGGTGCGCACAGGGCAGCCCCCTCAGCCCGCCTTCCATACCTACACAATCCTCAAAAAAAAAATCCCAAAAAAAAAATACTTCATCAAACAACAAATGGCATCAAGTGGGTGGGACCCGCCTCGTCAAACAGCTGGCCGGTGCATGTCAAGATCCAACATCGCTTCATCAAGAGCAACACGCAAGGCTACAAATGCCGGTGCGCGTGCCGGCAGACATGTTGATGCATTTCTCCCTTGTATTCTATTATTTCGGCGACCAGTGCACCAAGCACTGTTTTGAGTGCTGGAAAAAATAAAGAAAGTCATATTGCTTGGCAACAACATTGTCTGGTCTATTTCAAATTTTTTGAAAAGAAATGTAGGCTTGCCCCATGCCGCATATGGATCATATAGAGACAGAAAAGTCACGATTGCTTGATCACCCCATGGTAAATGATTTAATTTCCAAAAAATGAAAATACTTGATCAAACAACAAATGGCATCAAATGGGTGGGACCCGCCTCGTCAAACAGCTGGCCGGTGCATGTCAAGATCCAAACATCACTTCATCAAGAGCGGCACGCAAAGCTACAAATGCCAGTGCGCGTGCCGGCAGACATGCTTATGCATTTCTCCCTTGTAAAAAATTGTTGTGGTGACCAGTGCACCAAGCACCGTTATGAGTGGTGGAAAAAATCAAAAAAGCCATATTGCTTGGCATCATCATTTTCTGGTCTACTTTGGATTTTTATTAAACAAACGTAGGCTTGCCCCGTCCGCAGAGAGATCATAAAGAGGTAGTATATTCACGGTTGCTTGACCACCCCATGGCAAATGATCTCCTAAAAAATAAATTACTTCATCAAACAACAAATGGCATCAAGTAGGTGGGACCCGCCTCGTCAAACAGCTGGCCGGTGGTGTCAAGATCCAACATCGCGTCATCAAGAGTGGCACACAAAGCTAGAAGTGCCGGTGCACGTGCCGGCAGACATGCTTATGCATTTCTCCCTTGTAAAATATTGTTGTGGTGACCAGTGCACTAAGCACTGTTTTGAGTGCTGAACAAAATCAAGAAAGCCATATTGCTGGACAACAGCATTGTCTGGTCTACATCGAATTTTTTCATAACAAATGTAGGCTTGCCTCATCTGCAAACGGATCATATAGTGATTAAAAAGTCACGGTTGCTTGATCACCCCATGGTAAATGATGTAATTCCCAAAAAAATCAAAATACTTCAACAAACAACAAATGGCATCAAGTGGGTGGGACCCGCCTCGTCAAACAGCTGGCCGGTGCATGTCAAGGTCCAACATTGCTTCATCAAGAGCGGCACGCAAAGGGAGAGAGAGAGAGAGACTACGCATAGCTGCAGCGTTACGGCTGCGGTGCATCCTCGGTGTCCAAGGATGCAGATGCTCGCGTAACTTAAGGAACGAGGGCAGGCCTGCCGTCTCCGGCGCCACACCCCCTACCCCTCCACCATGTGGTCGCCCGACCACTGGGGAGGCTTCAACTGGCTGAGGTAGACGGCCTCAGTCAGCCCCACAAGATGGGATGTGTCACTGCTTCCGCCGCTTGGCGTGCTTGCGGTGACATGGCACCTTGAAGGCCCTCTTCATGCGTGCTTTCTTGCCTCTACTGCAGTTGGCCATCTTGAGGTGCCCCATCTGCTTGAGCAGTGCTCCGCGTTGTCTCCAAATTTGGAGAAAAGGATTTAAATCCTTTCCAGGCCGGAGATGGCGGTGTAGTGTAGGTCAGACAGCAGTTTCTTCAGGGCCGGTCCTGACACGCCTAGGGTGGTCAGTTGTTGCTCGGTTTCTGCGTATATCACTCCAGTAACGCCGAGCAGGATCGTTTTCTGGAACACGCTGGGGCGCGTTTGGTCTGCATCACAGATAGCGGCACACAGGTCAGTCATTCCTGTGTCATGTTGTTCTTCAGGCTGGTCAGGTTGGTCATCCATCCCAGCGATGCTATCATGGAGGTTTTTATGCTGTTCGGCTGCTTTAACACGTTGTGTATCTTTGTCGGTGTCCCTGCAATATTTGATTTCTACTATAGTAAATACGTTGTACTGCTCGTCGTACATCAGGGCATCTGGTACGCTTCGTTGGTTTATCAAGGCTTGTTGAACCCTATGGGGAATGCTCGGCATATACGGGTCATCAAAGTCGGCCTGGGTAAACTTGCGGCGCGTAGTCAGTGTGGTGCCTTTGTGAATGAGTTCCTCTGCACTGCTTCTCTTATGTATGCCAATGTCGGATGCGACCAGTTCTCCACCTCGGCTTCCTCGCCTGATAGCTTTCACTATGACGGTTCCTGCGTCATTGTGTCTTAAGGTCACTGTTTGTGACAATGCTTTGCATCCACTGATGGCGTGATGCCCGCCGTCCTCCCTGCCACACAAGAGGCACAGGCTGCTGGTTTGCCCTGTTTTATCCCATCTGCTCAGCATCTTTTGGGTAAGTAGGTGGCCCCAACGGGCTTGATGGACGAGTCGCTTTGTTCGCGGTGCAAGTGTGGCATTGGTGATATACTTGTGGCTGTGCTCATGGTTCATGTGTGGACACATGGTCATCCAGCTGCTGAAGTATATGGATTCCTGATTGGAGGAGCCTAGCTCACTTGTTTCCATAGCTACGGTGGCCAAGGTTTCACTCATGTTGGCTAGCGGTACCATGCGGGTCTGCGGCCCCTCTCCAGATTCGGGTGGGGAGGCAGCTACTACTTCAGTGTGGGGCCAGGCCATACTGTCTCTGTTGTTGCTTGGGTGCACTATGGGAAATGCAAATCCACAAGTCATCCAGAAGTCGTCCATAGCAGGCCGTCCACAAGGCTGTCCACAGGCGGTCACCGCCCGTCCAGGAGCGATCCAGATCCGACCCTATCCACAGGACCGAGCGTACTGCTCTGGATGGCGTGTACGAGATCTGGATGCACCTATGGATGAGCACACCACGCTTAGATTGCACGCGATTGTGTTACAAATGTATCGATATGCAACATACGAGGCTTCCCAGGCCCCAGTCGATCACTCAGCCCCCTGCAGGAACAACAAAGCAGGCCTG